>NW_024121099.1:21089853-21303452 GCF_016745375.1 Pimephales promelas | reverse complement strand
GCAATATTGTTTTGAGCCAATAATCTGAGCCATACATAGCATATGATTGATGCTGCATTAAATTGCACCTGGGAAACTCGTACCTCATGCCATGTATTCCTAGTACACTGAAGTAGCCAAGTAACTACATCTGAATTTAGAATAATGAAAATGAATAAAACACAGCATGCAAAATGAAAATAAGTTTCAAAATCAATCATTATATTTCACTATACACTTGCTGTTCCCTCAATATGCTCTACATAGGTTAAATATAATATTTTTTAATGTAAATGGCCATTTTTTATAAAATAGTCTGTAATGCTACTTGATAATGTAAACTGGTACTTGTTGTCACATTATTTTAATTTATTATCGCAATTATATTACTGTAATGTTTCAAATCGACACGACCAAAGTCTCTGCATGCAACTTGTGTATCATCTAGAATTCTCAGTTTCCGACTCTTAAATACAACTTCTCTCGACCATTCATGCTCTCGGAACTCATGCTCACGATATTATGAGCTTACTTGATGGACTCATTAGTCCAGAATTTGAAACCGGATTCTAGCAAACTATTATTTTTAGTTCTGTACCAGAAATAAATGGTAGTAGACATAGTAAGAGTAGTATGTGGTTCAGAAATCAACCAATCACTATGGAGTAACAGGAAAAAGTCACGATGACAGCTCTGATTGGCTCTGAAGGCATCATAACCAACTATGGCTAGTGTCCACTTTTCCACTTACTGCAGGAATTATAGGCGAATGTGTCCTTATTAATATTCATGAGCCAAGCTGATTTGGTATAAATGTGACCTCCTCAACACTGTTTAGATCGTTCCTACGCCCCTGTGTATTACAGCAGTGTGTTTATATGATTTGGGCCCTTTCATCTGATATTGGTTTCTCTTCCCAGGGCTGTTTTAAACAAATTGTTAAGGTCACCCAGAGGAACGTTGACATTGTGGGAGGAATAGCTGCTGGAGTCACTGCCATTGAGGTAAACACAACACATCCATCATGCTGTTACAACAACAAATGTATTGAAAGAAGTGTATTGGGTTTATCAGCTCTCAGGATTTGACTATAGCCTTTATCATGATTTGTTAAGCTAGCCTATTTGAGAACAATTTACCACTTTGCATGTCCAGCAAAAGGTGTAGCGAGGGGCATTATTGTCTTAACAGTTTTCAAAATGCATTTAAATGTCCATATGCATGTCATAGGCACTTCAATCATATGCCAAAGATGCATTATTTACCTACAATTGACAATGTATTTTGTTTTCTAGTTGGCAGCGATGGGAATGTCTTTGTATCTCTTTTGCTACCTGGACCAAAAAGCAGCCTAAAAGTTTAATTTTACTTGTTTAAAATTATGTATTTTGTTTAACTGTAGATATTAGTCCACTATGTATTGTAAGATTACAAGGATATTATGAAATTGTCTGTTATTTTATTTTGAAATGGGATGTTATATAACTGTAATCCTTTTTTTTTTTTTCCCTGAGCATGTAATGTAATGCAAAATAATACAAATGTTGCTGTATTCCCTTTGTACAAGAGAAAGTAATTTTATAACCAGAGATCAAGCTCATTAACATAGAGAAGCAATAATTGTTTTGTGCTGAAACGCTTAATGTCACACAAGCTGTTCTTATACATGAAAATGAGTTTAGGGAGAGATAGGAATGTTCATGCAGAAATGTGTCATACATTTCTTTCTTTTTTTTCGCACCATACAAAACTATTCCTATATTGAATATAAGAGTGATATATAAGTGACTTAGGTTTGTAAACAGAAGATACAAAAAAAAATAATAATAAATAAACGTAATAGGACATCAATCTCAAGAATCTCTTGAAATGAAAGGTAAAAAGGTAAAGAAGTGTGACCTTCATTGATTTCATTTGCGTAGAATCAGGATGAGTTAAAAGTTTTAAAAGACAAATGCAAAATATTGCAAAAGGTTTTTGACTAGTAAGTTTCACACATGCTATATCTCACTCTACAAAAACAACACCAACTCAAGCTGGCGGTCTGCATCATCATGAAATCACCAACACAACTTTGGCACACACAGTCGAATCACATTTACGCATGGGATCAACCACACAACATTTGCATTGATTTCAATAGTCACACCATTTCCTTTGTGGGTTGCTTCAGATTTCCACATAATTTGCCTGCTGTGCTGTCTGCTTATCTAACAGGAAACAATCGTTTTAAAAATAAAATAAATGTATATTTTTATATTGAGAAACTATTAAAAAATACATAAATATAATTTTAAGTGTAACCTTTCAATAATTAATCTTTAAAAATAAACACATTAAGAATACATTGTTTAAATGCTTAGAAATAAACTGTAAAAAGTTAAAGGTACACCATTGTGTATATTTAGCCATCTAGCAGTAAAAAAAAAATGCATGCATGTTTGGAAGAATAATATTGTTTTGGTTGTGCTTTGGCTCTGTGGTTAACCTTCATAGACATAAAATACAGGTGTAGTGTTTATTATGTAGGATACTGCTCATAAAACATTCTCTACTACATAGTTTAAGGTTATAGTTTATGGAAAGGATCTCAAGGTGACTATAGCTTTGTACTGTAGTGTGTTATTTTACCTATGTATACTTCTTATAAAGGGATTCACTTTTTAAACTTTAGTTAGTGTGTAATGTTGCTAACAACATCTGCAAAGTTACAACGCTCAAAGTTCAAAGCAAAGAGAGATATTTTCATTTATTTAGCAGAAATTGCTTTTTAAAGACTACAACAAACGGCTGGTCGGGACTACAATGAGTTTCTTCACAGGTTAAAGACATCACTAACCCTAAAATTGACATAACCCCTGCTCCCGGGAACATGATTTATAAGATTATCATGACAGAATGTGCTAATCAATGACTAGATGATAACTCCACATCAGCAACATAAATTCATCAACTAACCATTCAGAAATGTCCTGTTGCATTCTACATGTTGTCACTTCTTATTGAGTCTCTCCATCTTAATCTGATACCGGTTTAAACATAAATGACTAGAAGTTTTTTTTTTAAATGTTCAGTGCTAGAGCTTGCATAGAGTAGTCGAGTAATCAAGAGATCGACTACTTCAATCACTAGTCGACGCTGTCGGAAACAATCGACTACTCGAGTGCCCATTCCATAAATGAATTCAAAATGACGAATGTCACCAACTGAAACCATGCATCAGATGTGTCGAAATATTTCATCAAGGGTGACAAAAATATCGTAATATCACATATCACGTCTAAAAACACACTCCTTCTTCCCACAAGTGCTTGCGCTTTCATGTCATCTGTCGTTGATACTGTATGCAACCCTGAACTGCCCTCTCCATGATGACGAGGAAGTATCAGTAAAGTATTAATGGTCTCTAGCCCTTACATTAGCTTTACTACTAGATATGGAGATGAGAAATAAAAACCCACTCTGTACAGCTATGGTCAGTCGCTTCCATTATGAGCACGCTTGAATTAATAAACATTTATTGATGATAACTATTTCATGTCTTTTTAAAAAAAATAAATAAAAATATTTCATGTTTTTTATCAACAATTGTGTCATAACCACAGGACTCTGTCACTCAGGAGAGAAAAAAACGTGAAGGAGGAAAAGAAAATGAAAGAAGGAGAAGCTCATCAGGCAATCTTTTACTGTCTATGAGGCAATCGGGTGGACATGGAGGCATAAAGTCAAGTGAGAAGCCCATAGAGAGCCCATAAAGCAACAACAGGACAAAATAATTTAACAACAGATTTTTCAGATTTCAATTCAGATTTGTCTTGGCACAGCTAGTAGGGACAACTGTCAGAACGATTGCTCACGTCACATTAACATTGTCAAGCCCAATTTGAGCCTGTGCAATATGCACAGCAAACAGGAAGTGATCGCTTCTAATGGGCTTCAATTTTCTCCACTGAAATCTATGGGGTCACTGTGTCGATTTAATTTAATGTCTATGGGTCTGCGACACTGCTTATGATTTATAGTAATTTGAAAAAAATGCACTGGTGCATTTTTATCATTATAGGGTGATTGTGTACACACATTTTAACGTGTGTACACAATCAATATCCCTCGTAGTAGTAAGGCCTGTTACTTTAATGATTTGTTGAATCATGACATAAATTGAAATGATATCTAATAATTAATAGTAATATTTTGATAATGTGTCAAGCAGTGACCTCAACCTCATAACAGAAGAGAGTCTGCTGGCAAATGAGAACAAGACAGAGCTTGTAATAAAACGAGAAACAACATTGGCTTGGCTTTTCCCATATGGTGGGAAATTGGGGATAAGAAATGTTATAAAAGCGACATGGACGTTCAACATGCGAGTAATGTATTTTCTGTTTTTAGATACATCACTCACATGATTGTGTACACACACTGCTAACGCATTTACGTTTAAATGACATGTTGTAAGTGAATTTTGCATATGTGCCCTTTAAAGAGAAAGTTCACTTGAAATTAATTTTTGATATGTTTTAGCTTACCTCAAAGCCATCCAAGATGTAGGTGTCTTTGTTTCCACAGTATTTTCAATTTTGATATTTTTCGGTCAAACCGTTGTAATGGAGGTTTAGGGTCCACCCTCTATGGGTTCACTTCAAAGAGCATGCACAGAGAATGACTCGTAAATGTAAGTACACATTGATGGCCTAAGATATAAACAAGCGGTTTGTGTGAGAAAACAGTATTTATATCGTTTTTACCTCGTGCTACCAAAGCGATGTCAAAATGATCTGACGGCACGGGCGCTTCGGTCTGCGCATGCGCCGGAAGTGCTACTGGATAATGTCACTCTTTGTTCATACAGAGATTTCGGGAGTTTTACCTTTCACTAAACATATTTAGATATACAGGAAATCGCAATGGAAGACGATTTCGGTAGGCCTATATCTAAATATGTATAGTAAAAGGTAAAACTTCCGAAATCTCCGTGTAAATATCCATCTTATTCTGCTCTAAACAAAGGGCGCCGCCATGACAGATTGTGTCATCCTCACATCGCTTAACTAAATCGAAAAAAACATTCATCAATGTGATCCGATCACGTTATTTTTTATTAAATCACCTAAAAACAAAATGAACCTTTTTTTTCTACATAACTTCCAAAGGATAGCTGATGCATGACTGCACGATCTCCCTAATAATCCAGCAAATATCCGACAGTTCTATCACTCCGACTGCAGAACAGTACTAAAAGGTTCTGGTTAGCCCTTTGACTCTAACATTTCTAATACCGAATTTCTCACCATATGGGAAAAGCCAATGTTGTTTCTCATTTTATTACGAGCTCGGTCTTGTTCTCTTTTGCCAGCAGACTCTCTTCTTTCAGAAGTTCAGGTCAGTGCTTGCCACATCATCAAAATATTACAATTATAATTATTAAAATATCTCATTTCAATTTATGTCATGATTCAACAAATCAAAGTAACACTCCTTATGCATCCTGCCAACTTTAAAAAACAAATAGCTACAGCAAAACTTAATACAATTTAAGAAAAACAACCAAGGAAATAATTTAAAAGAAAAATGGACAGAGGGGAAAAAGTAAGAAAACAGTTTTATTTTATACAAGAAAACCAATCAATTTTAACTACTTAAAATACAAAACTGCTGGATAATCTGACATATTAGACACAACCTCTGCAAACTTGAGTCTACAATACTATGTTGAGATGACAAACATTTCTATTTTGATATTGCACATTCCAGATATTATGAAAATGTTTAGTGGCATCAAATAAAATATCAGTAGTGATTTTAGCACTGATCACTGAAACCCACAGCAATCAAATCTGAAATCTCCTCCATGAAATGATTTGGACATTATTGCATGAGAAATCAATTTTTCATCACATCTTCACTTACAGAAACTCACGTTAACACAGGGTAGATCTATGATGCAACCAAACTTGCATTGATTTCAAGTGTTAAACCTCCACTCTGCTCATGTAAGGTTCTTTAGTGGCTGTGACATAAAGATCTCAAATAAGCAGCATCAACCATCATTCTCTGTGAAAGACAATTCTTAAATCTTGCTGGAAAGACATTGAAAACAAACAAACAAAAAAAAAAAAACAATCATAAAGACTGTGCAGTCCAATAAAGGTCATTATGTGTTGTACAGGGATACTGCTTGTATGTTTTCAGCCACTAAAAATCTCAAACTAATAAAAATATGATCATAATCTTTTGTTCTAAAAATATATATGTCTGTACATATATATGTCTGTACATAGCTCATTTGTAATCAAATTTAAGCCTTTTATTTCTTAATGCATTTTTCTTGTGTAAAAGTGAATTCATTAGGTAAAAATAAACCTGCAGTTATCTTGATATTGACAAAATAAATAGACATGTTAAAACGTATGTGCAGGACGGCCCAAAGCACTAAAAAAAAAAAAAAAAAAAAAAAAAGTTAAATCAGCTTGAATCCCTTTTTGCAGTATCCTGATTTGACGTAATCTGCTGTCACATTCAGGAACTCAAACCAGCACTGGTAATGCTTTAAAACATCTATCAATTCTTTACTAAAGTCAAACTTTCCAGCATAAACTCATGAAATTTCATGACCTCAGGAAATGCTCCCAATGCAAAATACATACCAACAACAAGAGAAGGTCACGTCACACACCGTTGTTAGAAATCCACACTCATATCGTACTAGTTTCAAAGAGCCTGTAGTTCAGAGGCTACCAGCACAGGATGGTTCATCCAATACTTTTGTCTTGCAATAGCCTTAGAGAGCAACATAAGGCCTATTATCGGCCTGACATAGGCCTTGTCTGTTAGTGGTTAGGAAAGGCCCTTTGGGTGGGATTAGCAGGGTTTTAAATCTGTTCCACAGGAGGTCCCTCCTCTTTCGGTGCTGGCTCCAGGTGAATGGGAGTGACATTATTGGGCTTCTTAACACTGGGGGAAAAAGATGTAGTGAAGGTCACGCACAGAAAGTTAAAAACATGCATGCACACATTTTAAATGAAGTAAAATAAGTTTCCTAGAAAAGTTAAGGTATAATGATAAGGTATAAATATAGAAGAAGAAAAATGGCTTGGAAACAACAATTATGAACAAAAAGTCTAAACCTAAACCCAACTGAGAAGGTGTGACACTTTTGGGGCACACACCTGAATCGGACTAAACTGAACAACCTGAAACAAATCTGCCAGGAAGATTGAGCCAAAAATCCAGTGAAGCAAGCAGCATAAGATGGTTCAACCTATACTCTATCTTGTGTTTTTGGTTTCATTGATGTAATTTTTTGATAGAACATTTCTAATAAAAAAACAGTATCAGATATAAAAAAAATATTGTGTTCCAGTGCTTGGAAATTAGATAAATCAATGTATACTCACGAGTACGGGGAGATTGGAACAGCAACTACCAGGACATGGTTCTTCTTTCTGAAGAGCCTCCAGAGTCCTTTGTGATAACCTCGTACATCCAGGTCCCACACGTGCAGGCACTATAGGCAATAAACAAAATGAGGCCATAACCTAATACTACTCTCACCTCAGTATTTATATATCTATTCCCTTATATTTCTCAGTGTCTCTAAGCCACTTATCTACCCTTGCAGTCCCTTCAACATATAAACAGGCCACAGATCTCATTCAACAGATTCATTGCAACCCACTGTAACAATAAATGCAGGCAAAATAGTGGCTAACAGCCATTTGTTCTTTGAGATGCTCAAACAAAATCTCATATTTATATCTAAACCAAAGAATATTCACATACCTTTGCCAGTTCTGTCCAGGTGTTTGTATCTGTCTCCAGCTCCATTTTGATGAACATTACAAAGGTCTTTCCCTCAGTGTCTGGGATAAATGAGTCTTCACATGGGTTTTTACTGTGGTCCAGAACCTCAGCCTCACTGCAGACACACATAACAACGATTACTGTAGTTGTGGTAATGATGCAATTTTAAGGAGTTAAATTAACTCTGCAATGAAGGACTCAGATCTTCAGATAAAATTACCGGAGTAGGTTTTGGATTTCAATCTCATAAGCATCTTTCTTCAAGCTGTGAAAATTGAGAGAATATATATTAAAAAAAATATTGAACATGATATAAATAATAGACAAAGAGGCCAATAAAGAAACAGCAGGAACAATACATACCTATCTACATTTTTCATCTGAACATTCGGAATAGTGTTGAACTTGTGTTTTTTAAAGTAAACTTCCTGTAGAGAAACATGCATTTCATTGAATTGTCTATTTTTTAAATAAACACCGCATCACTGCATTCACAGAGTCCTAGATTCAAAATACTCTTAGTCAATAAAATAATTAAGATAATAAAATAACTGTTGCAAGTAAACTTACATGGAAGTAACCATTCATATTTAAGCCAATGATGCCAAAGTGATAAGAGCGGGAGACATCAGGAATGACACACTCTCTCCCCTTCCTCTGTTCTGGCATCCGCATCCACATGTCCCAGTCCCATAGCTAAAGGATGGCGACAATACGAATAGAAAAAATCAAATAAAACAAAAATATACCAATGGCAGGTTTAATATATTTAAATGATGCACTACTGTTCAAAAGTTTGATGTCAGTATTTTTTTTCTTGAAACAAATTAACACTTTTATTCTGCAGACAGATTAAATTGATCAAAAGTGGCAGTAAAGACATTTATTTACATGTATGGTACACAAAAAAAAAAAAAAAATCCACAAAAGGATTAAGCAGAAACTGCAACTATTTGTTTCCAACATTGATAATTCAATTTTTTCTTAAGCACCAAAATAAAATAAGACACTTTAAAATCTTACAGACCCCAAACTTTTGAATGGTAGTGTATGTAGAACAGTATGCAAAACTGACAATTTTCTTCTCAAAGTTTCAAAATGAAGGAACTATAAGTTCCGATTTAAATAAATAGATTTTCTGGTCGTTTCTAGACACTATAAATTACACACCAGACTGACTCTTCAAAGGTTAGCAATGTTATTCAAATCAGAGAACAAACTGCTAAATTCCATAGTGAGAGCAGCATTTCCCACTGCTGGTGAAAGGAATAATCACTGTTAGAAGTTTTCTCATGCATGCAAATGGAGTGGAAAATTGTGCCAAATGAGACATCACTTTTGATGGGTTTTGCGTGTAAACTGTAAATCTTTAAAATTGTCCCTGTTTAGACATAATTTATAGGCTAAATGTGGGAATTAGCATCCTCACCTTCTCAGGAGTTGGCCATTTGGGTTCCAGTTCATCCTTGTAAAGGCTTTTTTTAAGCACCCAGCCAAGGCCAGGCATACTTTCCACTCTGTACAACAAAGATGGATCCTCTGCCGTGTGCTCGTAGCCCTACAAAACAGAACAGCAGCAAGGTCAAGCGCACTGCTTGAAGGCCTTTCAAGACTTACGCTGCGTCCCAATTCGCATACTATCCGTCCTAAATACTATTAGAAAATAGAATTAGTACGTCCCAAATCGTAGTATGTTGAAATGAGTGTTCCAAAGAGACTAGGATGGTCTACTATATCCGGTCAGAATCCGAAGTATAGATCGATGCACACTCGAACTAGTGATATTGCCCAGAACCCATCACGCGTTGAATGAGGATTCGGTTAGAACTACAAACAAAAGTGAAAAGGTGTTAAAAAACTACAGACATGGAGGACGCACGAGTCCGGCGGTAATGTAGAGAGGTTTAGATAAAGGGGTTTAAGTAATTAATTATCAGTATCAAACCTGACGAAAATGTATTTATTCAATATTGGCAACTTTATATTGCAGCTGCAGAAGCATTCTGAACTTTTGTAATGTTAGCTATTAACTTTTAAATAAATCATTATTCAAATTGCATAATCAGAGAGTCTCCGCGTGAAAGACCCACGACTGGCAGATGAACGTTCGACAACATTTCTCTCCGAAACGGTAGGAAATTAAATTAGATTGAAAAAGGATTTTAACTGTGACAAGATGATTGACAGGGCAGTTTACGGTGATAGGATGCACGCAACAGAGCTGTCTGTTAAAGATGATGAAGTAGTATGTCCTAAAGCTTGCCTACTCTTTCTCTACACACTCAAACGTATGTACTTTTTCTTCACAAAAAGAGTACATACTTTTAGGGCGTAGTATAAGTAGGCGAATTGGGACGCAGGGTTAGAGAAATTTAGGTTGAGGAAACACCAACCACTGTTTAACGGAAGAAAAATATACCAACAGAAAGAGCATATGGCAGCATTTACTCCCCAGATGTTATCAAAGTAAACAGCCTATTTTCAAGTCATATACAAAATTAAAAAAAAATAAAAAAATTCCACTCACTTGGTCATTCCACGCTGAAATGCAGTACAGACTGTCATCATCACGCAACAAATGGATGGTCTGACTGAGAAAGCTAGAGACAAATGTGGGAGAAGAAATAAATCAAACATGTAAAGATATTTAGAGATGATCTGTCAAATGTCATTCAATCTTTTCTATTAAGATTTGTTGAGATGATGCTGCACTCATACATTTCTAAACAAGCCTGTGATAAATAATATAGAAGTCTGCTGCCATCTAGCGAATATCATTTAGCATTACATGTGTAATTCAGTAAAATTGTATATTATATTATATTATATTATATTATATTATATTATATTATATTATATTATATTATATTATATTATATTATATTATATTATATTATATTCAACATCCATACCTGAAAAAATCTATGGAAATGTCCAGGTCCTCCTCCAGGACAATGGCAAAATCTGCATCCTAAAACATTTTTTTTTTACAAAGTCAGACACTTGCAAGCTGTTTTACAATATAACTGTAGACAAATTCTAAGGCAGGTGAACATTTACTTACTGGATGCAGATTAAATGTTGCAGTCAAGCTGGCTTTGTAGTGCTGAGACAAAAGAAACTTGAGAACATTAGTACCATCTTATGGTCATTCAAATGCTTTGATACCAATTACTTTGACACTAAACCTGAGCCCACAGCAATCAGCTGTAACTGGCCTTTATGTTAAGAGATTTTTTTTTTATTCATCTTTCAAAGAAAAAATAAAGACAATAAATGTATCACCTGTGACACTCTAGCGTTTTTAATACTGATAGGCGTATGCTGAACTCCTTTAAGACCGAAGAGATCCACCACATCCATAGGTTCCTAAGCAGAAAATGGTTTTGTTAATTCTGTATACATGTATGAATCGTCTTAAAAAGAAGAAGAAGCGAGAAAAAAAATAGGAAAAGGAGATCATAGGCACCTCATAGTATCCATCAATGAAAACAGTGATCATCTGTGGATTGACACCATGGGAGGAAAGAAGAGAGCGTAGCATTCTAGAGAAACAAACATGACTTATACATCAGTATGGTATTAAAAGGTATGCTTTCTTATACACAGGGTTTCTGATTTCTCTACTCAAGCAAAACCAAAACAGCATAGACAATGTGAGATTATGCCCACATGATCTTTCAGAAATATCTTATATGCTCATCTGGTGCTCAAGAAACATTTCTTATCAATGTTGCAAACAGTAGTGCTGCTTAATAATTTTGTGGAAACCATGATGTTTGTGTGTGTTTATATATGAGAATAAATTTAACTAATGCATCCATGAGGTGATTTGGTAGTGTGGTAAAGTACAAATAAATGCAAGTTTACTAACCTATAGAGATAGTTTGGTCTATTTCCAGCTATAACAGCTACTGGGATGTTGTAGACATTGTTGTTAGGCAGCTAGACAGGACATGGAAAGGTTTATTCAACAACACAGATTTAAGACAAAGACTTTGTTCTGCTGTCTAAATGCTTATATAAATCTAAAGTTATCTCAGGATGAAGGGTATAACCACTTACAAGTGAAAGTTTAAACACTAGTTTAAAAGTTTAAACACGATATCAGCATCTGACTCTGATGAATGTACCACTCTTTGTATTTAGAATTGCATTATCCTTTAAGTATTTCTCAAGTATGAAATATCTTCTTAAAAAAAAAGTTTCAATAAAATTCATGTTCCACTGACTGTGATTTTGGTATTGATCCAACCTTAAGATATACTACTGTTCAAAAGTTTGAGGTCAGTAAGACTGTATGTTACTGAAAGATTGTTTTACATGCATTTATGCATTTATTTGATAAAAATACAGTAAAAACAACATTAATATGAAATATTATTGAATTTTTTAAATAACAATTTTATATTTTAAAAGTAATTTACATCTATTATTGCAAAGCTCAATTTTCAGTAGCCATTACTCCAGTCTTTAGTCACATGATCCTTCATTCTAATAAAAATCATTCTAATATGCGGATTTGATGTTCAAGAAAGATTTCCAGCTTAAAGCAACACCAAGTAATTTTTCCTTTGCGGTCGCCCTACAGGTTGGAAGCGGAATAGTCCATTACTGCTGTCGTAAAAAATTTAGCCTACCGCATCCTACTGTCACACGCACACACGCAGGCAGGTATCTGTTTATCTCTGTTTATCCAGCACCGGCTTCGAAATTATGATAATTCAAAAGCTACTCGGCTTCTAGGTATCTTACATGTAATTGTAGTCTAATGTCGAGAACGCTCCACCTATGGGCAATTGGCTTTATGCACAGCTGCACTACTCTACTTCCTGAACTTCAGCCAGCTCCATGTTTCCTGACTGTCATTATTGGATAAACTTGATTAATTCAGGTTATTGTTGCTGTGAGGTCAGGCATACCTGAATTAATTAATTTGTCCAATAATGGCAGACAGGAAACAAGGAGCTGGCTGAAGTTCAGGAAGTAGTGCAGCTGTGCATAAAGCCAATTGTAACGCTTGCAGTAAAGCAAGTCAAAATTGTAGTTTTCTTATGTCTCATTCGGACTACAAAATCGCAACCCGTTCTGGCAATCTTACATAGTGTGGATATATCAGATAAAAGTCAGCAAAGCAGTGGCATAGGAGCATTTCACCATGTCACGACTTGACGAATCACTGAAACGATTTTGAAAACATTATTTTAAGGTAAAAAAAAAAAATCGTATTAGTATTGCTTTAATATTTTTGTGAAAACCGTGATACATTTTTTTTTTCAGGATTCTGAAGTTAAAAAACAGCATTATAAAAAAAATTGTTAACAATTACGTATTTGATCAATTTAATGCAATAAAATTAATAGGCCTGGTTTTACAGACGGCGCTTAGATTAAGCAAGGATTAGGCCTGAGTTAAATTAGGACATTTAAGTAGCTTTATAAAGGGGCTTCAAAAAAAAGAAAAAAAAAAGAAAAGAAAAGAAGAAAAAACATTACTGCTGTGTATCTTGACAACCCTAACAAAACAATGGAAGTTGCTTTCAGTTAAAACAGCTCAAACATGCATTTTAGTCCAGGAATAGGCTTAAGCCTTGTCTGTGAAACTGAGGGATAAAGATTTACTGAACACAACTTTTGAAGGCTAGTGTATAAAGGTATTTTAGTATTTTTTTTAAATGATGCGTGTCTTACTGGGTCAGGATTAAACTCTATAGGGGCTGGATCTTTGCAACTACAAATGCTCCCATATCCTTCCACTTTACTGCAGAAAAGTTTTCTCCGGCGGTTCAGCTCAGTGTCTGCCCAATGGCACTCAGCCTCTAAAATAAATCATGACATAAACAAACAACTCTGATATAACCCATAACGTAATTGCATCATTTAATACAACATAATCTACACTCACAATAACGGCAAAAATACCTTCAGAAGCTGTCAGCTGGACCTCAGTCTTCAGCAGCACAGGATCACCCCAAGTGGACAGAGCAGGAGACTTGGAGTGCTTCTCCCCATAAACTTGACCTAAGAAAAAAAAAAAACAGTATAGGGATGAGCCTGAAGCTTAATGACTTATTCGGAAAGGCTTAAAAAAAATGGAAATTTTTACAGAGAATGAAAATAGTCTGAAGACAGTCACTCCTCGTGTTAGCTGGATAACAAGCAAGTCAGAGGATAGCACAATATCATAGCTATATTTCAATCCTGACAATGAATTTAAGCAGCATTTATTAATAAACATGGAATGTATATAGGCATGGTCTTGGCAGACTTGATCTGCTGGTCAATTGAATTCAGACTGCTGTAAGAAAACAGGGAGAAAACAGAGCTTGATAAGAGCTATATCAACTAAAATACTGATTCCTACACAAGAATTACTTTTTCACATCACAGAAGAAAACAAATTAGTCATGGGACACAATAAACAAACATACCGAGTATAATAGAGAGAGAAGACAAAAAGCATTGTCCTTACCTCCTTTCTTCACAACCTGAGTCCACATATCCCTCCAGCCTAAGGTAACTGCTGCCTGACTTCCCAAACCTTTGAGAAGATTCTTCGCTGAATCCTTCAAGTGGAAAGTCCCCTCATCCTGAAGAGGCCAATAAGAAGTGCACTTACAGACAAACAACACAAATCTAAAAATCAAGAAAGTGGAAGGGAGAGGCATTTCTTTAACCTTAATAGTGAAGATGAGGATTCTGCCACGTGTGACCATGTTGAGGAAGAGGATCATGGCTTCATCCTCATGGGGAGAAT
Organism: Pimephales promelas; assembly: GCF_016745375.1. Next base: position 21,288,914 of record NW_024121099.1, on the reverse strand, counting down.
AAGTATCAAACACTCTTTTGGCCATAACATGACCCTAAAGGAAGAAGATACAGCAACATTTAATTATACAATCTTAGAAATACTCTAAATATTGATGGAGTGGACATCGTAAAAACGATAGTGATAACACAAGAAGATACAGTAGACTATGAGGTGTGACTGTGTGTGCTTACAGTGGCCTGATTTAAAACTATAACATGTATGCCTCTGCCCTGCTCCCTCATCTCATCCTCCAGCACCTGCAAAAACACATCAAATATTGTAGATAACAGTGTGGCAAATGTGTTATATCATTAAACAGGTTTAGAATCACTTACAGTAGTGCCATCCACTGCCACATACACTTTAGAGCGACTAGAGTACACCTCGATATCCAAAACCTTCCTACCACTGGCTGGCCTGCGTGGGGTTTCCATGTTAGGCAGGGCATCATCTGAGAAAATGTTCAATGATAGCAAAAAAAAAAAAAAAAAAAAGAATAACTCAAAACTAATTACTAATTCAAAACTGAAATAGTGTAAAGTTAAAAATAAATAAAAAGGTTTAAAAAAAAGTTGGTCCACAGATGCTGAAATAATTCCACTCTAATATTTCTGACATGTGAACTAGTGATCAAAAAGACAGTTTTCAACATTACCATATTCTTGAACTGCATCCTCCTCAATGGCAACTCTCCTTGTGTCAAGAATGAGTTTGATATTCACAATCACTGTGATCAGTAGAAACAGGACAGCACTGGCCTGCATTTACACACACACACACGTTTACGTCACTATCTAAATAGGAACTTTCCATATACTTATTTTGCTTTCATATACAGCTAGTTATAAATAGTAAAGTATATACTATAGCTAGTATAAAATACTAAGTATTTTTACAATAATAATAAAAAAAATCTCAAAAAATTTTTACATTTTTTTTCTCTCTAAAATATGTGATAATTGAAATGACATACAGTAGGGTCCAAACATCTTAGACCACTTTTTGAAAATGAATAAATGTATTTGCAGCATTACAATTTAAGCACAAGATAAAAATGAACAGTATCAAATTATAGTATTTTTTTATAACGAGAGCAACTTTCACGCTGCATGAACACCATAAAAATAAATCCAGATGATCATGTTGTAAAGAGTGATTTTAAATGTTTGACTGAGCATCTGGTGCTTCACTGTTCACTGGAAACAATAACATGACCTTTTGTGCAAAGGTAACATGATGTCCCGTGTCACAAATTTGTTCTGATTAGTAACCTCAGCTAGAAATACATCTTATACATTTTAATACATTTAAATCTTTATTGTTTTCAATGAGTAATTTTTTTTTTAACCTTACTATACCTTCATCTCAGGATCAAGTGCTGCCCAGCTAACCAGAACAAGTGACCGTTAGATAAAGGCAAAATAAACCGATAACCAAACTAATTCGGGACCGGAAAAGTGACATTCCTGGATTTGTTGCTACAGTCTTTGTGATGTTGAGAGACTGTGAGTAATTGTGACATTGCAGACCAACAGTTGTGCGTTATCATTCAGTTGGTAAATATATTTTTAATCGATTTTTCAATGGCCAAACATGCAGTAGCTTAACTTAACTATTTGTCTTCATTTGCACAAAACTAATTTAAAGGTAATGAAAGCAGACTCAAAATAAATTTAGTGTATTGTGACATATACAGCAATGACATATTTTTATTTATAAAAAAGAAAGAAAAAGACCCTGCTCTTTAGGTTATATGATGGAGTTTGCTAACCATGTATAATCATAAAAAGTTACATGCTGACCTGGCAGATTCGTCGCATTGTTCTTTTGTTGGTGAGTCTGTATTTCCATGTTAGGTAGAGGCTGCGCTGCTGGCGGGGGATAAAGGGTTTGGCTCTTGGATTGGGTTTCCAGGTGTCCATGGGTGTCCACTGTCCAGTCCTGTCCTCTGCTCCTGATCACAACACCTGTCTGCACCTGCAATCACGTCTTCTTCATCTACACAGCACGGTGCAATAATAGCAGTTATAAATGAAGGACATAAATACGGCTCAAAGTCAAATCTTCTTTGCAATGTTAAAATATGATGCAGGAGACACACCTCTAATGTTTGATGTAAATGCTTGATCATGAGCAGCTAAAAACAAAGCACTGCTTAACTGCATTTGTAACATTTCTTGCATGTGTACGAGCTGATGATATGAATACCGAAATATTAATAGCGACTATTGCAAACAGATGGTGAGGTAACTGGTTATCTGAGCACAACAGCTGAAATTCTTTCTAAAAGCCATTTCTGTTGGCTTTGGAAATTATGTGTATTGTAACGCTTCACGGAATAAATGCTAGTGACTATTTACCTCAGCAGCATGTTATGTTGAAGGGAAACGACGAGCCGCCTCTCAAGAAAATGTTACTGTAATTTAGTTTAAGTCGGGTCTAATAACATTTGGCCATATGCAGGTAATAAGCATTGTGAAGCTAGAATGCAGGTCAGCTCCACTTGTTCGCTTTTTCAAAATAAAAGCCCCTTATTTGTCCTTTTAAAAGTTCAGTTTAAATTATTTAAGAAAATCAATAAAAACTGAAATACGATAGAACCACATTAAAATAATGAAAGTAGTGTATATTCTCTTTAAATAGCCATTAGATTACTCAAAATCACGGTATGACTCTTTTAATATGAAAAAATGCGTAAGATAAATGTCAAATTATAAAATTCTAATCAATTTTAATAAGCAAGAAAAAAATCGCTATTGAAATTGCATAACAAAAATATTAATTTAGAGAATTATTGACATGCCAGAACTGTCAATAGGCTATGGGTGTCAGCTGAACTATTATTTTTGGTCGAATAGATGTCCAAATAGTTTGCATTTCTTTTTTCCATTAGGCTGCTATTACATTGGTTAATTAAATGTGCAAAGACATGCCCAATTTCCAGTTTACAAACTGTGTGAGCAGATTTATCAGATCATCTAGCAAGCGGAAAAGGTGGGGTAAATAAATGACTCTAAATGTTCGCTTGGTTGTTGCACTGTCATGTCTTTCTTGTGCACTTTTTCCTCTTAAAAAAGACCCAACGCTAAAGGAAAACATGAGACTTCTGTCAGCTGCTGGTTACTTAGGTGAGCTTTTTCTTCTACTCTTGTATGAACTCTTTTTAACAATTGCCTGTTCAATTGTTTAACTGCTCAAGATCTGTTTTGTCAATGTTTATTCTCATAAGACTGGTTTAATTTAAAGTCTACAATACAATACACTCATTTAGATGGAGAAACATGTTAACATGTTGTTGCATATACTTTTCAGTGTTTCTTTCCTCCTTGTTCACACATGGAGCATTTGAAAGTGCGAATCAGTATGAATCAGTCAAAGATTCTCACTCACATGCTTCTCTAGAAGTCCGGCCTGACAGCAAACAACACCTAAGTGGGCAAAAGTTCACCCTTCGCTGCTCAGTAAATACTGGTAATTCAACAGGCTGGATACTGAGGCGTCAAGGTGCTAAAGGTAGTTCTGGATGTTTGCAGTTGAATGGCACAGAATCTACAGACAGGCCTGAAGAATGTCATTTCATTGACATTGACAGTAAGAACAGTGGACTTTACTGGTGTGAGAATATTGCTGAAAACAAGACAAGCAACTCTATCAACATCACCGTGGTCTGTAAGAACATCAGTGGCAACATTAAAGACACACACACACACACCTAAATGTGTTGATCGTATGAAATACTGAAAGTGATTTAAAATGCTCATTAAAATCGTAAAATGATACTTGCAATATATTGTAAAGCAATACACTTTTATATATATATATATATAGGCTTAATCTCTGTTCCCAGATGGTACAGTAATTCTCCTGATGAGCACACTTCATCCAGTGATGAAAGGTAAGACAGTAACTCTGCAGTACTGTTAACTAGCTTTTTAGATATGTGTGAGATCTGTATGAGGTCTCCATGTCTTTTAAGTCACTGTGTATACATTATGTGCATAGTTTTGTTACTTTTTGTCTTTAGAGAACTCCACTGATGATTCAGATGATGAAAAGCCATATACAGGTATGAGATCCAGAACATCTTTGATTGAATTTGGATAAGCTATAGCCATACTTTTAAACTCTGTAACGTAGGAACTTTGATCTGGGTGTCGGGGCTCTGCATCACCTTGGTTCTTCTGGTGCTTCTTCCTGTGCTCTGGCTGCTGTTTCCAGGTTTTAGGTAGGCTACAGTATACCAACACATTGTGACAATTTGTAACTATTTTGGCGAATTGGTGGTGATTTTGAATGAATTCTTACATTTTCGTACATTCTGCTTAAAACCAATTGAGGGTTACTTTTAGTGGTGGACTTTCATGCGTAGGACTTTTATGCAAAGTGCCCCTCCCCCCATACCTACAATGCCCAAATTGTTTGTTTTTTTTTTATGTTAACTCATACAGATCACCAACTTACAAAATAGTTGTTTTCTCAACGAGAAAAGGAAAATTGTGTCAATATTTATTCAACCTCATGCCATTGTGAACTTTATATTTCAAATTTACATTAAAAAAAAAATCATTGCTTGTCGTTTCTTTTAATCAGTGCATGACATTAATTTAATTGAAGACTTCTGTGTCATATTCCTCACTGTGCCAAATATCTGCATTGTTTATGCTTTTCAGAGAGAAATTGCATGTCTGTCCAAATGAGGCATTTAGAAGGGAAAGGGTCCAACAGGAAATGCCTAAAACCAAGCAGGACGTGACTGAAATCCAGTGGGATCTTCCCTGGATGGAGATGGAAAATTTGTTGGACAAGCAACAAAATCCTGGCCGATAAACATTCCTCACTTCAAATGTGGATGTTATCAGATACAAATAGTCACTGTGCTTTATAAAGTGAGTCATGGGCAAAATGACAGATGAATAAAGAGGCCGATACCCGATACTGATATATGGAATTGTTTTCAGTTGAATAATTGTTATCGGCTTTAGATATGGGGTTAGAGGTATTTAAGGAATAATTACTTACATCAGCTGTTTGTTTATTTATTATCTGTTTATTTGCAAAATGAATATTGATTTAAATTTTTGAGTGGTTTAACATATAAAACCTGCAAAGGATGGCAGGTAAGCTGATGATGAACATATTTTGTAGATATAGGATTATTTTAAAGTGCAGTGTTGACATAGAACACATTTATTTAAATAAATAAATAATGAATAACTGAGAAGAATCATGCATCAAAAATTTACTGAAAATGCTAATGTAGTTTATGTTGACATTGTGACATTTGATAAACTGTTTAATGCCATAAAAAGTCAATTTCTGTATACTAAAAGTATTCTTTTATGATTTACATTTTAAAAGGACATTTTAGTAGACATGCTGTAAAGTAAACAAAACACTTTCAAGAATGTAAGCATTTCTAAACATATTGTTAATTTAAATAAGTACATTTTAAAAATGCACTAGTAGGCCTATATGTACGATTAAAAAATATGCTAACAAAAAACTTATTTATCTTGTGAATTATCATGTAATATCAATGCATTTTAAAATGTTAAATGTTGTTTAGCGCACTTTATTATAAAATGTGTTACATGAAGTTGTACTATAAATAAATGTATTTTAAAATCTACGTCAGTCTGAAGGTTGATTGCGATTTCACTTTTTTTTTCATTTCAAAGAGTGTGTAATGTTGCTGTTGGTGCATGAAAAGTATCTGCAAAGTCACAGCGCTGAAAGTTCAATGTAAGCAGAGATATCGTCTTTTAAAAATCAGGAAGTTTAATGCCTACAAAAATGACTCGAATGGGACTACAGCCAGGTTTTAGACGTCACTAACCCATACATTCACATCAACCCTCCCTCTGGAATATGCAAAAAAGGGCATGGCCATATTTCTGCGGCACGTCGAAAGTGTGTTATGTTCAGCCAGCTGTCAGGTCTTCTGTGTTCGGGCTTCCCACGGAATTTTGTGTACTAATGTTGTAAATGTGTTTTTCAAGTAAATATACTTTATGACATTATTTTTCGATTTGATAAAAAACGTAAACCAATGCCAACACTGTTATATAGTAGCCAGTTAGTTCGATGCTATTGTGTAAAACAAACGTGTGTTAAGTAAAAAAAATATATATAGGCAAATTACCATTTAGAAATGTTTTGTAAGAGCCGTGAGTGGTGAGGTTCTGCTTGCCTCTCTTCATCGCCACTTTCTGAGTCTGATTCTGGCTCATACTGCAGTATCGACCATTACATTTGACAGGAACACAGATGTAACTTCGCCCGTAAAGGTAATGGGAGTGAATTTTCTGGACAACGTGCACTACAGTTTAGCCAATCACAACACACCGACCCAAACTAACCAATCTGAGCCCACTGCCTGTTTCTGAGGGAGTGGTTTCATAGACTCAGGAAGTCAACCGGTCATTCAAATGACAAAGGAGAAAGTGGCTTACAAAAAGAGTGAAATTTATGAAAAATAAGACTTTAAAAAAAAGAAAAAACACAAATACATGTTAAATTGCACCCCATAAACACAATCTTGCAAAGAAAAAAAGCAGTAAACCACCCCTTTAAATATTATACATGGCCATTTTAGACTATAACTGAGCAAATTTATGTATGCTTTTCAGATTTTTCAACATGTCAAACTCAACGTCTTAGACATAAGCAAATTGTACAGTTTACTTTTAAATGATATTTGGCTAAACTCCTTAAAACCAATGCAATTGGAGCAAGTAGTCCATACTCATGGAAAGTAGTCCATAGCACTAGATTTCAAGCCTATAAAAGCTGGCATTTAAAGGAAACTTTTGCTGATAATTTACTCACCCCGCAGTGTCATCCAAGATGTCCAAGTCTTTCTTTCTTCAGTCGAAAAATAAATTAAGGTTTTTGATTAAAACATTACAGGAATTTTCTCCATATAATGCACTTTAGTGGGAACCAAACGGTTCAAGGTCCAAAAGACACTTTCAGTACAAACTGCAAACTGTTCAAAGGACTTTAAACGATTCCAAACGATGAATAAGGGTCTTATCAAGCGAAAGATCACTCATTTACTAAATAAGTTTCATAAGCTCAAATGCTCGCCTTGCTCTGTTCTGTGATGCACGTTTGTGACTCTCCTGTTCGAACTCGTTCGACAAAATGAACAAATCTTTTTCCGAGCCGTTTGGTTCATTCAACGAACGAAACAAACGAATTGACTCGGAAAAAGATTTGTTCATTTTGATCAAAATGCATCACATCTCAATAGATCACAAAGAGAACGGTGAGGTTTGGTATTAATGGCGTCAAACTTGACACAGAACAGCATCATGACTGAAGCACTAAACCTAATGTGACAGTACAGTATGTGAGATTAGTATCCAAATTGAGACTCTCTCGGTATGGGCTATTTAGAATAATTCATACCTACTCCCCCCGACCTCTAACCGTCTGTTCTCTCACTCAGACATGCCCCCTGCCTGTCTGGAGATCTGGCTTGACAGCTGACATCACTTCAGGGGTGAGCACTTTTCCCTTTCGCTTCTCAGTAGATGATGCTAACTCAAACAAACTATAGATGCTGGCTCCATCCAGATCAATTAACAATTATCAATAGTGTATTTTTAAATGAAAATTAACCAAAATAATAAATGCTCAAAAACAATGATAAAGATAAAGAAAAATTGCATTAAACTGAAAAATTTCTGCAACAATGTTACAGTTCATAAGGCTTGGTTTTACAGACAGGTTTTACAGCTGGTTATTGTCACAGTCCTTCGTCTGCACCATCCTGTCTGCGTCTCCTGCACTACACTTCCCATGATCCTCTCGTCTGCACACCTGAACTCACTCCCTCATCAGCCTCCCGTTCAGCGTCCTGCTTCATCTGTCTCACCTGTTTGCACCTCGTTATGTTTGATTCATCTGTGTATTTAGTTCCCTCTGTTTTATTCAGTCCTTGTCGGTCGATGTGAATGTTACCTTGTGTTTGCTCCCGATTCCTGTATTTGTTGCATGTCATTTTGGAATTAAATTCTTCTTCTTGTTCATCTGGACTCCTCCTGCTCTTCTGCCTGCACCCACACCGTGACAGTTATACAGCTTAGATAAAACAGGATTAGGCCTTTCAATTAGGGTGTTTCAAGTAAAAACTCCTTGGAAAAAACAAAAAAAAACATGTCTGATGAGCTTTTGTGAAACTGGGGGTTGATGTGCTATAATGTTAACTAATTTAACCTTGAAGTTAACAACAATATATTCATATTTTAGAAATCCTTGTGAAGAGGTAGAGAAGACTCAAAAGCGAGAGTGACAATTACAGTTCTTAGAATCAAAAGTCTGACCACAGTTAATCCAAACAGAAATTTCAATAATTCATATAAAAGCTGATGTTCTTAACTTTGCTGTACTTGTTGTGCTGTTATGCATGGTATAATTGTCTTTTAATTCTATAAAGGACTTTGGTCAGTCAGTGACTGCTATAAAACGTGCTATATAAATAAAATGAACTTGAACAATAATAATCAGCAACCGAAGAAACCAGAAGACTGGCAGTATTACGTGAACAAATCTCCTCTGTGGCAGGGATGAACAGAAGTCATCTTAATCATCAGTTAAGAGAGCGAGAGTGTGTGTGTGTGTGTTTCTGTTTATATTACATTGTGTGGATGTAATATACATTTTTTTTTTAGGTTTTACCCCACAAGTATAGTAAAACCTGAAAATCACCTACATTGTGGGGTCCAGCCAGCGGTCCCCATGAGGAAAACAGCGTATAAATCATACTAAGTAATGTTTTTTTGAAAATGTAAAAATGCAGAATGTTTCCTGTGAGGGGTAGGTTTAGGGATAGGGGCAGGGTAAGGTGATACAATATACAGTTTGTACAGTATAAAAACCATTACGCCTATGGAGAGTTCCCACAAAGATGTGTGCGCCTGTTTGTTTGTGTGTGTGTGTGTGTGTGTGTGTGTGTCCAGCAGAGGGAGACGGAGAAGGAGGAGGATATTTCTAGACATTTACAAATGCTGATCATGACAATGTACAACAATGAACACGAAACAGGAAAATACCTTGCAATCCAAGAAAATGTCCACCCTGGTACAGAATGACGACACCCCTGTGTAACTCAAGGACAAATCTGTATTCTTCTTTTTTTTTTTAACAATATGTCACTAGAGTTTATGCCCTTTTGTTTCAGTAAAGTGGTATTTTAGGCATGTTTTACACATTGTCATCATCACAGACAGTTTCCCAGAGCAGCTGCAGGCCAAGGGAAAATGAAGTGAAAATGTCCTCTCATGTTAAGTCCCTGGAGCTGTCACCTCAGGGATTGTCTGGCCTATCACAAACATACTTTCTTGTGAGCATGCAGGCCTTGAAGGACCTGACAAGTAAATTTCTATACTTGGCTGGTACAGGTGGAAGTAAAGTAAAAGTGTGGACCTCTTAAAGTGAAACCTGAAACCTGGATTTGCAGCCCCAAAAAATGAATGAATAAAAATCGGAGCCAATAAAAATCACCAATAATAAATCATTAAATAAACCAATGGTATATGTGCATACATATAGCCTATATACACACAGGCTACAAACATATAAATGCATAGAATCACGAAATGTTTAAATATATAATTAATAGTGACTGCGTTTGCTTATTAAGCTTAGATATGATGACATGATAAATATTTTAACAGACAAAATTACACGTTTTTAGTTAACATTTCTGTTACCAGGATTCAAATATTACCCAAAGAAACACTAGAGGGCAGCATGTCTTTGCATTGTCCTAATTTATTTCTTAAACACCAATTCACCTATTATATTATACAGTAATAGCCATTAATAATAATAATATTAAAAGTCTAATCAAATTAAGTAAAATACAGTCAACAGTAAAAAAAAAAATATATATATAAGGAAATAGTAAAGTATGCTTCCCCAGAGTGTAAGAGTTTGAATTTAATGCTGTTATTTGGAGAAAATATTGTTTTAACGAAATCAAATAAAGGACACTTTATTTGAAAAATTCTTCATGTGAAAATTATTCGTTATAGTCTGTATTATATTCATGCATAATAGGCTAATGTTTCTAATGAGTTCTGCATTTTTTGGTAATTTTTATGTATTTATCACAGGGTTTTTTTGCAATTTTGTTTGAAATTTCCTCTCTCTCCCTTCCTTGCCCTCTGTTGTGCTTGTGTTTTAGCATGCTGCTTCTGACAGACAATCAGATGCGGGTGAGGGAGGGGGTCTGACCCCTACTCTCCTGCCAGTACTGGCAGTGAGGGGCACCTTGGAGATGCAGGTCGAAGGGAAAAATGCTGCTACACTGACACTATGGCTAAAAGCAGAATGAGTGTTTATATCATTTTCTCTCTAAACTCATAAGGCCAGGAAGCCTTAAAACATAATTTGCATTTGTCATGACTTTTCAACTATGATGCTAAAACAAGACTACAACAATAATAGGGCAAGGCTATACCACAACACAGAATTTTCAAATTACTTTGGACAAGGAGTCATTTGTGCATTTGCAAAAGTGCAATTAAATACACAAACAAACCTCTGAGGATATTTCAACTAGACTGACATGTGGAGTCACTTTCACATACAGCAATTCCTCTCTTGAGGGACTTAAAGAGGTCATATAATGGTACATGCACTTTTTCAAGTTAATTGTACTGAAATGTGTGTTGGCAGTGCCTGTACACAACCATGATATAATGATAAAAATCTATCCAGTGTTTTTGTTTTAATCTCCTTGTATGTTTTCCCATGCCTCATATTGAGTCGTTCGTTTTTGTGACATCAATAAAACGGACACCCCTCCCATGATTGTTGATTGACAGCAGGGGTGCATGATTGTTGATTGACAGCACCCCTCCCATGATTGTTGATTGTATGATGACAACTCGCTCAGACCCACCCTGAGCAAGTTGTCATCATAGTCCGCTATTGTTGATATGCTGGAGCAGAATGGCATCTAACCGACTGTGGTGTTCTGTTCTTGGATGTAATAACGAACACAGTCATTTCCTAAATCCGAACTTTGTTTTGAGTTTTTGGGAATATTCCCCACAAGCAACGTCAATGCATTCATGTTTGCACGATTCGGAAATCATTTCTCACCAGACTGCTTTATAAACAAGGGTCAGATTCAGCATTTTGCTAAGAAGCTGCTCCTGAAAAAAGAATCGGTACTAACTATTCATGTCCCTGCTGCACCTCCAGAAGAAGTGAGTGTAAAATTGTATATTTTATATTAATCTTTGCAAATCGCTTGCACGCTTCAAAATGAATGCGGCTGAGGTTTACACTCAGGGTACATTACGGCATGTTTTCTATACAGCGTTCTCTACATAATTTATAATCCCACGTTTATAATGAACAACGTGTTATGGTTATTGTGTTATTACAAACTGAGTACATAAAACTTACATCAGTAAACACATAGCATTCGTACATGTCACTAAGTAACTCTACCCAGTACACAAAGATAGATCAAAGTGACATTATGTTAACCAACCATTCAGAAACGTCCCGTCAAGCCTTAATTGTCGAACTTCTTTGCGGCTGTCATCTTGTTTCGGGTGCGACTTCCACGGTGACCCAGATAAATCACATAAGCATTGCGATGGTCCTATGGTGCTATAATCAAGCAGTGCTGATGGAAGCCACAGCCGATAGTGTTATGAGTGTAATAAAAATTCCCACAGCCCAGTGTTCATTTCTGCAGACAAACACTGCCCGCCACAGTGCAGGGCTCGCACAAAAAAAAAAAAAAAAAAAAAAATCGACTCATGTCAATGTATTAAATGTAATGAACGTGCCCACAACTCAGTGACACGACATGTCCCACGGTTTGGGTAAAAACTAAACCAACATGCATACAGTCAGCTCAGGTCGACGGTGTTTTCAGTGCAGTAAATGTGTCCCATCTGTCCCATGCCCAAATTCACTCACAGACATGTTTAGCCCCCACAGGGCTCGCCCTGCTCACTCTCTCTCAGCAGACTGCTGTAAGGAAAGACGCGCCCCCCGCCTCAAACACTGTAAGCACACACAATCTAAAGACACGGGAGGCTGACCGGTTGACTGTTTGTTGACTTTTGAGACAGTGCTGTGGAGCTTGTGGCCTCTAGGGACGCTAGACGTAAAAGGTTGAGTGCCACTAGTGGCCAAAAGTTCTGCAGTGTGCCTATAAAAGATGACTGTGAAAAAAAAGTAGAATTTAATTAAATAAATTTATGTCGAGACTACCACATTTTATTGAATTAAATGAATTTATGGTGAAATTACTACATTTTCAGGTCAATCTGTGTTCATTTTGACCACAAACCATGTGCTGCCACTTTAATTCAGTGTTTGCAGCACAGCAAAAATAGACTTGGTGCGGAAATTATCTCTGCAGTGTGAAAGCTCTTATGGGTATGGAGTATGTGTGAAACGGGCGTTACTCTGGCTATACTGCTGTCTCAGACAACCATATGTTTGTCCCATTTTAGACACCGTAGCTTCTTCGAAAGGGAGGGGTGAGCAGTGGGCTGAGCCCTTAGTGCAACTCGCAACCAAACCCCTAGATGCCACTAAAAATCACACACAGCACATATGGACTGAAACAGCTTGCTGAAAACAGCTGTTTTTGACCAAGTAAAATTTGTGTTTTCTTACAATACTAATGAGAATATTTAATTAAATTATATTACATTCATTTAGACCCTAAAGAATCAAATTATCTTGTATGAAAATGACATTATATGATCGATTTAACAGTTTTTACATTTCAGGCACGATTGACATTCAAGAGACCAAATGCACCAATAAGACCATAATATGCCTTAAGATAGTAAATATATTGACTTTACAGAGATTGGACATTTGTATTGTGATTTTACAGTAAGCAAAACAGAAGCTTGTATAAGTAAATTCAACTTCATTAGTATGTTGATATTTTAGGGCACTCTTTCTTATGAAGTATCTAACATCAAATGCTGCAGAAAACGTTTTTTGTTCATGTTTACCAGGACTGACTGAAGTATAAATCATAAAAAGGAGGTAGTGTAAGGTTAGTATCAGATGTAAAGAACAGCTATATCATGATGAGTGCTCAATTTTAGAGCATTCTGTTGACATTCACAACAGCTGAGAGACAGGCTAGACATTTGTGAAGTTGCCATGGTGATCTACGCACTAGCAATTGAGTGAATGAGGGTGCGGTATACCGTATGAACATGCTGATGTCAGTACAGTATAGACTTTAATTTAATCATGCTTAGGTCTCCACTCAACCAGATATGATTCAAACAGTCCCACCAACAGTGAGCACTCTACCTCAAAATTTCAAGGACTTCAAAAGTGGAAATTCAAGCGTCTACTATTGTGTGCACATAACGTTTTATGTCATTATCTACTTAGGCAATATAACACAAGCAAGAGTGCTTTGGTTCAGAGTTTACTCTAAATTCAGTTATAAGCACTGCTTTCATTTAATAAACAAGAAGGTTCTACTAAGGTTCTGCATGTAAGTTACATGTTCCAAACAAAGATGAACAACAGCTAAACAGAATGAAGTCTCAAGCCTGGTGGTCTCAGCGCACTCAAGCTTGGTGGTCCTGGAGCATGCACCAACACAGAATGGGAAGCCAAGACAATTGTTACCAGCGGAAAAGGATTCTGACCCACCGTTGATGTCAGTACGAGCAGCACTAAAATCTTGTCCGGTGATCTCAGCACTCTCAAGACAGGTAGTCCCAGTGCTTTCATGTCTAGTGGCCCCAAGTCCAGTGATCTCAGTACCCCCAGGTTCAGTGTTCCAAAGTCTGGTAGTCTTACCACTTCCAAGTTCGGTGGTCCCAAGCAGTTGGTCCTGGAGGTCTTCCCACTATCCCCATAATCGCAAAAGCAACCCCGACAGCTTATCCCGAGGCGGCAGAGTCCACTTCTAAACTCTCGATCTGCCCTTTCACAACAGCCATATGTCTCCTCCCTTACCCCCGTCTCTGAACACTCCACCTGCCCTGTCATAGCCAAGGAGCAGTCTCTGAACTAAGGGTGTAACAGTGCGGAATCGACACGAAACATTATCAGTTGCATTCAAGCATTCAAGCACAAAAAGATGCGAAAGAGAACCCATTTCAGTTCCCTACACTGCGTGATGGAGTTGACATTGTGGGAATGCTCCTCGTGAGACAGTGTCTGAAGCATGTTACCGCAGTCAGGTGACATTAAAGGCCCAGTGTATAAGGGCGCCTAAAAATAACTGAGGTGGCGAGAAGCCGTTTTCGACCCATGCATATGCCCCCGTGATGAACAGTTATGCCAACAATAAGGGACACACAGATTATGTGAAGATGACCTGAGTTGAGAAGTTGCTTGCTTACTATTCCCACAGTGGCATCCTCATAGAAGGATCCAGCCTTGTCATCAAAGCCATTCCAGGTGACTGACAAGCCGTATATTGTGGCGGGCCAGGCTGGTGTGGCTTTGCACACCATGGTGGTGTTGCAAACCTAGCAAGCTGACTTACTGTATTAAAGGACCTTGATTATGGTGAGGGATTTTCTCCAGACGCAGTCTTGGAGGTCTGCTGCACCACCGATCTTGCCTTTAATGCCACCAAGCAGTCGGCCCGTTCCATCAGCCGCTCACTTGCTGCCATGGTTGCTATGAAGAGAATTTTTTGGCTTAACCTCTCAGGTCTCAAGGAGAAAGATAAAGCTTTTCTCCTGGATGGCACAGTGATCCATACTGGGATTTTTGGGCACTGCTTTCGATGTAAGTGGTCCAGAAGTTCAAAGAGGCAAAGGTTAAGTCAGTGGAATTTGAGCTATATTTCCTCTGACGCAGTTGTGGTCCTACATCCCCTGACCCTGTTCCTGGCCTCAGTTGGAGACAAGGGTGCCACTACCCGTAATCACAGTACTTTTAATAAAGTTTTAGTAAACTTGTTGCGCTCACTTTTGCGACCCACAGTTACGGAGTGTGTCCTATTTGGGGAAAAGTGCCACAAAGATAGGGAGCAGGATTTCGCTGTTAGTGCGCCAATCCCTTGTCTGTTGTGTCCTTGAATATTTTGAGGCTTCTGTAAGTCTTCTTAGCAGTGAGCTAGACTTTTGTAAATGAGGTAGAGGGAATATAATAGTCAATCCCTTATTGTCTTCAGAAAATTTATACTATGGAGACTGGTGCATTGGGAGTTGCAGGTGTAAAACTGGGATCTAACACAGCTTCTATCTGATGGCCTTCCTAGGGGATGAGGGGGCAATATGATTATGAGGTGTATTTGGCAAACCGCACATCACATTATCATCTGTCATCTGGCTAGTTCTAGGAGCATTAAGTTGGTATTGATGTGCCTCCCTGGTGATCCAGAGGATCTGGAGGAAGTACAGAGGCAGTTTCAGTAACCTTCATATTTCATATGGGCAGAAGGAGAAATGATGGGCAATTATGCTGCTTGTGTCCAGCGCCTCATTGTGTTTGTTATTTACGGAGGTTTACGGCCTGTTATTGTCGGCAGTTTAGAGGTGGTAGAAATACGCTCCCTCTATAACAGTTAGGTTGTGATAAATGTGTATGATGGGCAAATAACGCAATCTGTGTCCTGTATCTACCTTTGTTTTGTGCTAAAGGACAATTGTTTCTATGTATTTTTTAATTATTTTATTGTTCCCGATGTTAACTTCATTTTTTTTTAGTTTGTTTCCTCAGCTGCCTTGTTTGTATCCATAGTAACTCTTCTTAGTGTCACAGAGGCTACGATTACACGTGGCTGCCTATTTTCATAAACGCAATTTCAACTTCTCCATTTTCAAAAATAATATTGTGCACAGTTTTCAGAAAAGTATTTGTTTACACAAACCCATGTATATATGCCGTCAAGAGCATGCCAAACCTATAGATGGCAATGTAACGATAAGCTCAAGCCCAGGTTAGCCAAACAGAATCCCGAAAATAGCAACAACAGTTGACCTCCGAGCACTCATTCGTCTTTGCTCCTCAACATTATTGAGCAGCTGTATTTGCAAATGCAAACAGACAAAAAGGGTTTACACGAACATAAATGCGACTGCTACTCTGAATGCATCCATGTGTAACGTAGGCCAGCTAGTAGTTGCTGTGCGAGTAAACCTCACTCCCCGATCTCCTTGTTAGCCCGCCCGACTCTTATGCCGGAGACCCGGGTTCGAGGCCCGCTCGGAGCGGGGCGAGTTGGACCCGGGTGTGAGGGGTTACATTGGTGCCGTGACCCGGATGAGAGTGAGGTTTAGGGGGGTGAGTGTAACGGAGGCCAGCTAGTAGTTGCTGTGCGAGTATACCTCACTCCCCGATCTCAATAGGCGCTCTAGCGACAAACGCTAGAGGCTGCAGTCTTTAGCCTCCTTGTTAGCGCGCCTGACTCTCATGCCGAAGACCCGGGTTCGAGGCCCGCTCGGAGCGGGGCGAGTAGGACCCGGGTGTGAGGGGTTACACATGGTCACCATAGCCAAATGAAAATGTAAACATAGGTCGCACTTTTGACGCAGGTGCAAGTTCTGAAGCAATACTGTGACGTTTTTCTTAGTTTACATGCAAATGTGCAAACAAAGTTTTCCAAAATCTCGATATATGGAGATTACTGGGTACTTGGTGCCTGGTAAATAACATTGATATCCATTATTCTAGAAAGTCACCTTGAAGTTTAGGCAGCAAATGAGAGGTGTTAATTGTAGCATGAAAATAAATTATTACTCTAAACAACATTGAGCCCCTGGTAAAGGGACATAAGTGTTGTCCTTCGTGTCTTTGTCTTACTGTAAATGAAGCTATTCATTTCTGGCCTTTGTGGGCACTCATGTAGTGTGTAGACTGGTGGAATGTATGCAAACTGATGTTGACCCATAACCAACCGGCACGCATCGGATACTGCCTCATTAGACTGTGTTTGTGTGTGTTTATTAGATGTTTATTCCGCCCCTTATTTCTGCTCATCCAGTAGAATCTTTCTAATCATCCTTTTTCTTCTCCTTCCAATAATCATTTCAGTGGAATTAATGTGCTGTGTACATGAGGGACTACTGCTCCCTGCGTGGTCAATTACAGCATTGAGTGGTTTCAAGGGCATGGGAAGAGGAACAAAGAGATAAAGAGAGAGCGAAGAGGCACAATTATGGTCTGAAAAAAATATGCTTTCTAGAAAATATAGAAAATTAATTGTTAGACTGAAACTGAGGGTGTTATGCTCCATTGGAAGCCGTCGGTATTCCTTATTAAACAAACATATTCTGTTGCTGTGAGATTGTTATCTTCTTTCTGTGATGTTACATTAAATCCAATTGTGGTAATTACCAATTACCATTACTTCCTCCATAAGTAATTTGTGAAATGTATAAAAATAAGTATTAAACATCAGACTCTCAATTAAAGGAGTACGTTTTATAAGCTCAAATGCTCGCCTTGCTCTGTTCTGTGACGCACGTTTGTGACTCTCCTGTTTGAACTCGTTCATTAAAATGAACAAATCTTTTTCCGAGTCAATTCGTTCTTTTCGTTTGTTGAATGAACCAAATGACTCGGAAAAAGATTTGTTCATTTTGATGAACGAGTTCGTCGAACAGGAGAGTCACAAACGTGCGTCAATTAATCGTCAGTCCACCAATTATGTTCAGCAACCAACAGTACATTGACCTAATGACCTCCAGTTGACAGTGTGAACAAAGTGTCACAGAAGTAGCAAAAACATACCCAAATAGTGAGATTGATTTGAGCTTTCTATAGAGCAATTAAGATAAAATGTCCAATGTAAACCCACATAGATTTCCCCCGGACACCATAAGCCTCCTCTCACACCAGCTAAAATATTTAGACAGTGTTTTATAAACACCGGAGCTGAACTGAGTGTTGACTACTCAGTAATAGCGACCAGATTTCATGGATACCGTGAGATGTTTCAGAAGAATCTTCTCATTTTCCCTGCCTTGTGAATTGGCTCACAGGGTCAGAACACATATCTTATTTTAAACAAAAACAAAACGCACTTTACAGTCACACTTTAGTTTACAGTCCAATTCTCATTTAGCAAATCAGCTCAAATGGACAGTATAATTAATTATAACTTCTTGTAATATGGGTACTGTGATAGCGGCCTTTTAGCTCCAGGAGAGGTCATACCTCCAGCCAGGAGGTCAATGAACCAATGAAACTTATGTGTAAAATTTGCCCCACCTGCCCTCCCAAGTTACCTGCCTTGTTTGTTACTTATTTATTCTCCTTGTGTTTGCAGTCCTGTGCTAGATCGTTGCATATTTACCAATTGAATGTCTCCTCAAGTCAAGTCGCTAGTCATGTTTTCATGTTTTTTTGTTTTTTTTTGTATTTTATTTTATTTTTATTACTAAAAGCTTGTTTTATCACCCGCAAACCTGACAGAAGTGTTTCCCAAAACACTATAATAAAATTAAATAATGAAAAAAAAAATATTAATGTAATTGAATTACTTATCTTTTTACTTTTTACAGAATATTTATGTTTGGTGCACTCAAGATTCCCATTGCTCTGTTGTTTTTAGTATGCCTATTATACTGTAAGAAAATACTTCCATTTGTTGAGCAGTGCTGAGAAGGAAGAGGACGTGTATACGTGCAATGTTCTCGTTGGTAATCTGTCAAGATGAATGATGCCGTCCCTTCTGTTCCTATGCCTTCTCTGCTGCCCTGCATCTATTAAGTTGCCTCTGACTCTGCTGGGCTTTAGACAGGTCGAAGTGAGTTATGAGGCATGACCAATACAATTCACAATGAGACTGAGCAATAACTTCACATCACTGTCACAATGTGTGTGTCTGTCGAGGATTCCTTTCTACTCTTTAACTTTCCCTCACAAGTTGTTTTTCAACACTTTACATGTTTCCATCCCATTCTCTTCACACCTCTTTAGTGTTACTTTTGACGCACCAATTTTTTTCTTTCAAATCTGTGGAAAGCTTTAATATAAGCTGCGTTCTAGGATTTAAGCTGTCTAGACCTGACATAAGGACTCAAAATACAACTACATCTCTTTCCTGCCATTTTATAAACAAGTTTGGGAGTTTTTGTTGCTAGAATGAGACACTCTAGTAAGTTGGGTCATAAATGTTTCCGGACGGCACAAAAGTAACACAAACAATTATCATTTTAAAATATTAAAAATCTTTATATGAACTGACTCTGGGGGAACCTCTATAAAGACCCCTTGTTTCACGTACAGTCTCTCTCACTTCCCATCCGCTCCTACCAGCTCCATTGTGTCTTGCTGGCATGGCTTATGTTCTTTGGCTTGTTAGGTTTTTGTGTTGATTTAATGATTTTTGTTTGACAAGCACATTCCCGGTATGGGACAAAATTGTGTTTTTAGATAATTCAGTTATATTTAGAGCTGGTGGGTTTTGGTGTCGGATTTTCACATTGTTTAGTTAAGGGTTAGTTTAGTGTAACGGTTCGAGGTCGAGGACCCGGAAGACTCACAACAAACTTGTCTTTTGATTGGGAGGTAGGCAAGTTTTACTTTCCTTGTGGATGTGTGGTCAGGGTTTTCTTACCACCATGCTCTATTTATGTCAAGTCATTTAAATTAAGTTGAAATGCACGGTCACTGCGTCTCTATGGTGTGTATGTTTTGTTGAGCCATTTCGGTTTATTTGATGGTCACGTAACACTCTCTATTAATGCAGAACAGGTAATTACAACTGAATGTGGTCTTCCAGTGGTACATTACACTCTGTTTAGCATTCTATGATTAATTTACAACAAAACAAAAGAAAACACAATGCCTTCATCTCTAAAATATTTTTCTGCATTGTGTAGAGAAATTGGCGACCTCAGTGCTGATTAATGTTCTTTTGTGTGAATTGGAATTTGTGCAAAAGACTGTGGGTGACTGGAGGATATGGATACACTTGATGCATCCTTCAAAACAGGATGAATAAATTATACAATATGAAGGCTGCCTTCAAAGGATTTTTCAAATTGAAACAGTTCTTGATGACGTGACAGATGAGATTGCCTAACTAGGACGAAGCATTCCAGTTATAATGGGCGAAGACAGAGATGAGGGAGAGTAGCATC
This sequence comes from Pimephales promelas, assembly GCF_016745375.1. The sequence continues at coordinate 21,268,863 of NW_024121099.1, read as the reverse complement.
TAATTTCAAAAAGTTTTAATAAAGAAATAACAAAAAAAAAAAAAAACAGACATAACTAAACACAGGCAAACCAGAACTGAGAACCGCAACATAACATCCATGGAAAGACAAGGCCTGCCAATGAACACAGGAAACACAGGGGGATTAAATACACAGATATCAAGCTGACAATACACACCTGGGGCCCGTTCTTCGTATGTTGTTTAAAACATCCGAAATCAAACGAGACACCCAAGATAATATCATGCTCATCATGATCCGGCTAATTTAATTGATCCGAAAAACACACCTGCCGGTTATGATTATAGCTGGATTGAGTTATCTGAGATAATAGTGTGTACAGGCGCTGGTTTAAAAGGGGATAGGCCTATGTATCGATAGTATAAACATCAACAAAGGTATAAATCAACAACGCTGCTATTGGCTGCTCACCGTGGCTAAAGAGCGTGCTCAGTTTTTCACCACAGCAGAACAAGAGTTATTTCTTAAAGGATATGCTAAATGTGAAAATGTAATTAAAACATCAGGGAGGAGAGAGGGCTGGCAAAAAGTAGCACACAAATTAAGTTTGTAGTGAACAATTTAGATGTTTTTACAGTGTATTTTTATATTTTAATAATTTCTAAATAATGTATAACTTTGTTCATTAATGTCAGAGTCACCACCCACTATTAGAACATGGGAAGTAAAAGTGAAGTAGCCTACTAGAATATTCTACATAATGGTAATTTGTACTTATACTAACTCTTTTAAAAAGTCACTGTTAATAAATGTTTACCTGTTTATAAAAGCAACCAAGGAAAAAGGCTGAGAAAAAAAAGAAATAAACTAAAAAAACAGATGGTGGTCCTGCACCCTCACATTATACAAAGGCAGAAGAGCTGGCCCTTGGGTTGAATGTGAACATACCCATTGTGAAGGGCATCCCTGGGTTCGGCTCTTCCTCAGACCCACAGCCAGAGTTCAGGAGCAGCAACACCTTCACTGCTGCTAAATGAACTTTAAATGTGTCACGATGTGGTTGAAGCGAGGAAGCAGGATCCAAATGCAGCACATTTATTTAACTAAACTTAACTAAACACAGAGCAGGAAACAGGACTCAGGGACAGAACAACCAACATCAATGATACAACATCAAGAACTCACAAGGACTGAACTCCAACACAGGGCTTAAATACAAGCTAAACGAGATAACAAGGGGTGTGGTATACATGAACACAAACTAGGAGCGGGAACACAGGGAACAGGACTGAACCAAATAGACAGGGGGAAGACAGACATCACAACAATATTGATCCTAGTACACTGTTAAATAATTTGTTTCTGCATTAAATTAAGTAGGCATATAATCCAAATGGCTGTCCAGTCATATCAACTGATAACCCTTGAGTAGTAATAAATTGCTTTGACTTGTGAAAGTCTACATGTGTGACTGTGAAACTACAAAGTTAATGTAAAAAAAAATCACATTTATTGATCACATTTCTCCACAGTGTACTTCATTGTAATGGAATTGTGTTTTCCTCTTTTGTGCTTTTTCAAATAATACACCAACACTTTTACCTGTTTCCAAGAAAGTGGTGTCTGAAACATGATTGCCCCACCCCCCCAAAGGCAGTGAAGTTAAGTAATTTTATTTACTTTACACTTGAGTATAATTACAGAAACGTACACCGTAATTTCAGTTTACTTATGTGGTTGTTTGAGGGTCGTACTATAAAGTGTAACCGTAAGCGCAAACATATTTCTCACAGAGTAGGCTACTATTGCTGCCTTTCCTTTACAAAGAACAATTAAAATAGAACTCAAAGAACTAAGCATATTTGTCTTGTCTTTTATTAAACATATATATATATATATATATATATATATATATATATATATGTATATATATGTATATATATATATATATATTTTTTTTTTTTTTTTTCTGATGGTGCAATGTATGGCACACGCAATGTTACAGGCCCTGCCAGGTGCAACCCTCAGACTTTTCAGACACTTTAGTTGGCTAAAGTTCACTTCATTGTGTGCCTTTGTCCAGGCTAGAGCATCATTGTAACTGGTCTGGGGTTTGGGTCAGGAAATGGGTTCATAAAATAAATGTCTCCAAGCAGGATCCTGTTGTAATCCCCTGTATAATGGATAAATTCAGGTGTGTTAGGATACAGTGTGCTTGATATTTATATTTTTCCTTGCCACGTTCAAATAATGTGCATAAATCTCACACCATCTAAGAGATTTTAGTCTGTCAACTGCCTTTTTAAAATGTATAATATTACTAATCTGTATAAGAATCGCAACAGTAACTTGCCTGCACTCATTAAAGCCCGACTCTGAGTCAAACATTTATGCGTTTACAACAAATTAATTATGTTGACAACATCCTCACAAGTCATGAGATAAATTGTATCTCTCAAAAATGACACTATCGCGTTGCGCTAAAAGACTTCCTGAATTCCCTCCGCTGTGACAGCAAGTCCAAGATGAGCGTCGAAGAAACAAACAATCCAAGATCATGCCAAATCGCCAACAATCAATTCCAGCAAAGTGAATAAACGACGTACGAAGAACAGGCCCCTGGGAACAAACAATGACTATTTAACACAGGACTATGACAAGTGGGACAGGAAACAGGAAACTAGAATTACAACACAAAAGAGGGACGTCCACACAAAGAGGGAAAAAACAGAACATCTCAGGTTACGACTGTAACCCTAGTTCCCTGAGAAGGGAATGAGACGATGCGTCGATGATGCTTTGGGAACGCTTTAAATCAGGGACGTGCACAGGGGGGTTGCTCAGGTTGCCCGGGCAACTGCCCATATGCCCTTCTCGACTCAGGTTGCCCTTCTGAGGAAAAAAAAAATCGTACAATGGATGTAGAATTTCACGTAGGCCTAGACAAAAAGTAATATAAAAATCGCAAAGCCTCATTCACTTCCCAAAAAAAAAATTTGAAAGTCAAACTGTTTCCACGAGACCATAGACTGCACGCGACCGTATGGTAAGGCACCGCAAATTACTCAGGCTGCGCCTCCATCTCGTGTCGCGCGCTAATTAATATGTACGAAGTCCATGACAAAATGAAGCGAAACTATCCTTCTCGTCACGAAAAGAGGAAGAAGAAAAACATGAGAGTGAATTGCGGGAACAGCAGTCAGGTAAACTTGTGTTCTGTCCTCTCTAGTGTCAGCAAAGTTTGATGGTTTGTCTGGGCAGGCAATGCATCTCTTGCATCACTTTTTGCCTGACAAAAGTGAGAGTAAAATACCATTATTTATTACGTTTTGTTTTTGATAAACGACAAAGTGCAACAACAGTGTTTGTTTACTGCAGCTCGAAAAACATAACCGCGTCGCGTGTGTTGCGTTCATATGCGCGTGCACGAAATGAAACTCGCATTTTTCAAGCAGAAATGTGGAGACCAGAGAAATACTGTACAATACTTGAATGATGGCACTCCCAATCAAAGTACACATTATAAAGACACTGATTATCTAGTCTCAGTGTAGTTAAAAACTCTAAACAACTGCACTAATTATGCAATATATAAACCAATGTATTGGCAATTTGACATTGATTGACTATTGATTTATAGGCTATATTGAATTTAAAATGATGATTAGATGGACATTCTGGTCAATATGAATGCAAATCCCTCAGTAAATAACCATAAATCAAGATTTGCTTTAACATGCATAAAAAAATAAAATAAATAAAAATCATAGGCTACTGATTCTGAAAATATCCTGGCTGTAGAGAGAACCAAAGTTAATCCCAAAAGCCAAAGTTCAGGGTTGTACTTTATTATTTTCTTCTTGTTTATGTTTACGTTAATATTCACTTGTTATCTTAACATTCTATAAAATGCTTTATTCAGTAAATATTGTTTGTTTGAACCTCATTCTGTTCTATATTGTTGTACTTATTCTTTGACTGTTTTGTTTAAAGGAGGGAGGATTGTATTGGGCGGTATTGAGTGGCAATGGCAAATGGTTTACATGGCTCACGGCATCACAGATCAGGTAGAGGGCCCCTTAGCAGAATTTTGCTTAGGGCCCCAGGGGGAGGTCAGGATTGGCAAAAAAAAAGAATTGTATTTTTTCCCGAAATCTAAGCGTTTTTTCGAGTTTTTTCCATTCAATCCAGATTATTTCTTTTCAAATAAATAAATAGATAAATAAATAATAATTAAAAAAAAAACAATAAACAACAATATGAAGAACTCTTTTGCTCATTTGTCTCATCTCTGACATTTTGCAATCTTTATAAATAATTATAAGACCATAAGATGAGGCATTGCATTTGGACATAAACACGGCCAGATAAGGCAATTTGGAAGGGGACAAATTCAACTGAATATATTCCTTCATATAGCCCGTGAGTGGGGAGGAGGGAGGGGGGGGGGGGGGGTGCCCTTTTTTCAGGTCAGAGCAACTGCCCCTCAAAATTCCTGTGCACGTCCCTGCTTTAAATAGTTGTTTCGCCATGATAACAATATAATGAGAGACAGACAACAATAAATATAGACAGTTTTGACACAGCGCTTTGCTGAGGCACAAAAGCTAACACAAGCATTGCACCAGATGGGCTTATCTATCTTCCTGGTCATGACGTCACCCGCCCATGATGCATCATTCATTCCATTGGACTTTTTTTATTATTATTATTATTATTATTATTATTTATCTGTTCAGGTCATATACAGTAAACTGCAAAGTCAACTGTTATGATTCTGTTCAATTTATGGTTGTCAGGGATATGTTTAAGTATTTTTAGTTTCATTGTGTTTTGGTTTTATTGTCCCTGTACCTGATTTCGCAGTATTCCAGGTTATTATTAGTTTTCATAGTTACTCATTGGTTCCTCACCTGTTCTTAGTTCAAATTATGAAACATAAATACATATAGTGGGCTAAATTCAATTTCATATTAAGTGTCTTCATTTCTAACTCTTGAATTCTTTTCTAGTGTAATGTTAATGTCTAAAATGTAAATGTCTCTCACCCCTGATTCTAACAGAGAAACTCACCATGTCCTCGCTCTTGTAACACACTAACACATCTCACTGCTGCATTGTCTCAGGAGACTAGATAAATGGGCCGTGTTCACTTGCCAGTGTTGCTCAGGGCAACACATTAATGGCAACAATTTTCTGATGGCAAGAGGTCATGTCTGTGTCTACAGGAACATGCAGTATGTGATACAGATGACACATCATGTTGTTAGACACTTTATTTTGGTCTTCTTGGCTCTGTCACATTCACACTCAAGTTTTTCAATTACCACATTCCTGGCCATTGGTTTCTATTAAAATAATATGCACGCCACATTTCACAAATGGCTCTTCCTCTTTCACATAAAAGATTAAAACAGTCATTAACAAGAAGAGTTAATTTCTTTAATAGAGAGCTACAGTTTTTCTATTAGTCTCACTGACACAATTGTGCTTTAACCTCTCTAAAGACTTCACACAATTACACAGCATTCATTGCCTGAGTCTCATAATTCTACCTATAGGTAGTAATTAGTATACTACTTAATTATACATTTCAGGTGAATGGAAATGCCTGCAATATTACTGTTAAGAGTACACAGTGACAGCTGTCTGTAGTTGTTAACCTGATTGTACTATGTAAATAGACAACCAGAGAGTTGCTTACCCTTTCAGTCAATCAAAATTCATTTCCTGACCTTTTCAGAATATCAAATTCCCAGATTTGTTTTCTTCTTCTTTTGTGAGACTTTTTAGTCAGTGTTGTCAAGTCTAGGGTCCATTTATCTAAATAAATTCTAAGCTTCTCTGCAAGGAAACTCTAATGCACATAGCAATCACATTAATTCTCTTATTCAAATAGATAGTGATAGCTGGATTCAATCCTTCAATGGACCTACTGTTTTTCTTGTCCATTATAACAAATAGATTCCCCCCAATGCAATGCATTTTCCTCAACTCTTTCCTCTGATCAAAGAAATTCAAAGAGTAGACCACACAAACAAACCTACTTTGCGTGTAAGTATAAGAGAAAAGTGTGTAAGCGGGTAAAAGAGCTGAAGAATCCTTTGTGTGGTTCTACATCATCCAAACGAGAAACTTTAATTAGACTTGACAGCAATTATCCAAATGCCAGTGCCTCCTCTGCCAGTGCAGATCTCCTCTGTAACCCTTAACACCCCCCTGTCCCTGATGTGGGGCCCAAGTAATGGGGGCACTATTGTAAGACTAAGGTCAATTACTGGCTAATTAGTAAATGGACTGTGTCACACAGAATCAGAAGTGTTCACAAAACGATCTTCACAGTTAATATGATCTCAGGAATATCTGAGAGCAGAGTTTGAAGGCAGGAAAAGTGTGAACAACACAATTTTCTTAGTAGTTCACACCAAGAATGATAACTATAAAGTAGGGCTGTGCAAAAGTTAATTGCGATTAATCGCATCCAAAATAAAAGTCTGTGTTTACATAATATATTTGTGTGAGCTGTATATAATTATTTTGTATAAATAAATACCTATGCATGCATGTATATTTTTAAGAATTATTTGCGCTTAAATTCTGTATATATGTATAAATACATAATCTATATTATATAAATATAAATATTGTATATATGAATAACACATTTTCTTAAATATATACAAGCATGTGTGTGTATTTATATATACAAAATAATTATATACAGCACACACAAATATATTATGTAAACACAGACTTTTATTTTGGATGTGATTAATCGCAATTAACTTTTGCACAGCCCTACTATAAAGATAAATAACAAAAACAATCATAGCATCCACACCAGTGCACAATATCGGTCTATTTAAGCATTCTGCAGTTTTGTCATCTGCTGCTTTATAGGAACACAGTCAGCCAGCTGTCTTAAAGATTAATTTAGTACAATATTTGTAAAACCATGATATGCCACAATATTCTTTAATATTGTTCATTGAATTATGCACCAATAATTATAGAATGGTGCAACAAAAACATCCTATTTACATTGCGACAAGAGCATCAATAGGCCAACTAATCAATATACTGTACAGTCTAGGAATGATGTTCAGGGAACATCTCCATGGCAACAACAAGAAAAAATCTTGAGCATTCACTATGCAGAATCTTCTGATCCTCAACATCTTATTATTCATCTTAATGCTATTAGGTGCTTGATGCTTTAGCTTTTGAAATCACCATATAATCATTTATATTTTAACAGAGAAATTGATTATAATTTTCTCTTGTACACGCATGGCAAATCTCATATAGATGATCTTCAGTGCACAGGGAAATTACATCCAAATGTCCCTTTGATTGGATGAGCGTTTCTCTGTATTTTAGGTCACTGGAAGATGTGCAACATCTGGGATCTACTACATACTCTAATCTATTACCCATTTTCCCCAAATATGTTTGACCTTTTTCTTTGTATAAGGGAGACCCATAAATGACTTCTCCAAAATCCCGGAGAGGAAATTGATTTTGTGTTGTGTTCAAAGTACTGGATAATGAGACCACAACAGCCTCACAATAAAGCACAGCAGAAGTAAAGCAACAAAAATGTGCATTTCAAATAGAACACAAGCTTCCGAACAATCCTTTGTCTCTCTCTCCCCATGAACGTCTTAATAAATACATTGTTTGTATTACCCGTTCATGACCCTAACACTGTACAGGACAATAAACAACCTCCTGTTAGCACAAATGTACCAATAATTGGACACAGCTGCAGTGCTTTCACTACTGGAAAATCCAAATTAGGAAATAAAAGTGGCCTCTGAAAATCTCAATTGTAGACTTATTAGCAATGAAATATTTTCCTCCAGTCTCCTCCAGTGCACGTTAATGGCAATTTGAAAAACTATTTTACCGGGTATGTATGTGCAGATGCAACCACATGTAAATGTAATGTTTTACTTTATGTTTAATGTGCAATAACAGTGTGGTGGCATTTGGACCTGAGGGGAAAAAAAAAACTCTGTTATTCAAAATAGCACTGTACACACATTTCTCAGTCTGACAGTATACAATTAAGACACAATTACAATGATTATTCTCTGATAAAGGCTTGGATTCCGCCTGAGATTTCTACACAAAACAACAAATGCGAATTTCTGAAGGTGATGATGTCATGCACATGCATAATACGTGTTTGTGCGACAGTGTTTCATCGCCATCTAATGGCCTGGCAGTGAAAAAAAATCAATGGAAAAACTTCTCCGTTTTGACCATATCGTTGTCGTGTAAACGTACCCTCACTTTTATTTTACAGACAAAAAAGTGTTGGAACTTTATTCTAAAATATATTTGTGTGTGTTCTGCAGAATAAATAAATACTTAAAGGGCATCTATTATGCCCCTTTTTGCAAAATGTAATCTTGGTCTCGGGTGTTCCCAGAATGTATTTGTGAATTTTCAGCACAAAATACCCCCACAGTTAATTTATTATAACCATTTGAAAATGTCGTTTTTGGGGCCTGTTTTAAAAAGAGCAGTTTTGGTGTGTATGACCTTAAATGTAAATGAGCTGCATATCCCCTCCCTGCCTATGGATGAGGGCGTAACAAGCATACCTATGGCTGTCGGTCTAAGCAGAATGGCTGAGAGTGAGGGACCCGCTGTTTTGTATGTCATTCAGCCTTACATGTTTGAATCGGAATATATAAATAGTCTCTGATCAGACCCAGATGACGAAGAGACTCCGGCAGAATAAACACAAATGAGAATGGACCAGGACGTCTCGGTATGGTTAATTGACACATTTATGTACTCATAGAGTTGTAATCGCATCCGCTTTGCAACAGAACACTTATGATTCTAGGAGACATTACCGACTGTCGTTGAAACAATGGAGGATGGTGTACAGATCACCGAAGGCTAAGCCACAAATACACTCCTCAATCAAACCCCTTGTTCAATTCTACGTCACAAAGCGCTGAATCTCAGAACAGCTCGTTCTGAGACAGTGCATATGATTTATTGAGATTGTAAAAAAAAAAAAAAAAAAAAAAAAAAAACACCTGGTGGATTTTTATCATTTTAGGTGGATTTTGCTCACTCACTGCCAACACACATTTATGTTCAAACACCATGTAAAAGTGAATTTTGCATAATAGGTGCCCTTTAACTATCCCTGTACTACGAGCATATACCATATCTAATATTTGAACATGGATGGCCTTAGGTTCTGGTTTTACGCATAGAAGGTTCTCAGGGACTGAAGGAGATATTGTGTCCTACTTGACACATCCTCAGGAGCTTATTACTGATTCCACTTCTGACCTTTACATCCAATTTGTGTCCTTGAGCCAGCTGACTTACAGTATGGAGGCGAGCTCCAGGACAGCTATTCAACTAACCATTGTATCTTGCTTCAGATAAAATGTGTATTAATAACTACAAGATACAATAAAAATACAGAAGAAATTTAAAAAAAAATGATGATTGGTTAGTCATCAAAATGCAAGAAGCAATAATTGTTCCTCTTTTTCCAGTCTCAATAGCATTACGCAATTGTCCTTTCTTTCACCCTCATTTGGAACGTTGCTGTCAAAATACAGTAAGTTCATTCAACCAGACACCTCTCTAAATAGACCATTTCTCACTAAATGAGTCTGGTTTATACTTAAAAAATATGCTGCCATCTACTTCCCTTCTTCCTTTGCTCAGTATTCTACTTTATTTTCGCTCACTGTTCATTTCTGCATCACAGTTCATCAAACTGTCACGCAGACATTAGGATGGAAGCTCACTCGTTCTAAACGGCTTTTGTTGTGACAAGCTGAGGTCTGGTGGGTCAGAGTAGCGTTGTTCAATCTCTCAAATTCAAAACATACCCTGGCATTCCTCCAAGATCATCACCCCATGATCATTTGTTTTTTTCCAGGGACAAATGAAATGAGATATTGTCTGTACTTGTAGAAGCTGAGTTTCTATGGGGACTGGGAGGCTTAATTTGAATCAAAATGAGGAGGTGGCAGAGAGGGAAGAAAAACAGGAAGAGATACAGATGGAAATATGTCTGTCTTCCTCTAAAGAAGCAATTACTTGTATGTGTGTGTATGCGAGAAGGTCACAGTGGCCTCACTAATGTAATTGGGTGTATGTGTACAGTATGTGTGTGGGTGTTTGTGTGTGAATGGCTAGATTGGTTGGACTTCAAGAGAATGAGAAATTGCATCAGTTTAAGGGTCAATTAACCATGGTGAATACAAACAATTGTCTTCATCAATAGAAGTTTTTGAGCAATATATTTACCAGTAAAATAACTTCATGGCTTTTTGCAAATTGCAATATGGATATGATAAATTTATCTAGTTACGTTTCATTTTTATTATATTTTATAGGCCATGTAACACATTTATTCTATTTTACAGCATCCTTTATGTTACATGTACTGTACTTACTTGGTAATAATAGTAAATTATGCATAATTACATGCAACTAACCCGATACTAAACACTGATCTTAACCCTATAGTATTACACTGTAAAAAGGACAGCTTAAAAGCGGTAGACTTTATATTAAAGGAGTCCTATTGTGCTTTTTCAACTTCAGTTAGTGTGTAGTGTTCCCTATCAGTCGCTCACGTTCGACGTTAAGTGACAGTTGGGATCACTTCAGGGAGCCGTATCATCTTTGAGCGTCTATAGAACTAGCCAATGAACGTTGGCGTCACGTCACACGCACGCACGCACTCATTGTCTTTCACTTCAGAGTCGAGGAAGTTACATTTACGAGTACTGCAGGAAGAGACTCTGCTGTTGGAAATTCAAGAGACAGAATTCTGTTCCCGTGTTGGTGTAATGGTGCAATCATCGGTGACCATAAAGCATCAGTATGAGTATGGTTGCCTTCACATTGGAAGTTGATGAATTTTGGAGACTGTGGTGCCTGGTTGTTATTGGATTTGACCCTCTGCATGTCCACCCATTTGGCGACTTCTGTCAGGACTTTGTTATGTCTCCACCTGTAACGACCATCTCCCAATGCTTTGGGGCATGCCATCAGAACGTGATTCAGTGTACATAGTGCTGCTTCACATTGCTTGCATGATGGATCTTCTTCCTTGCCCCAGATCTTTAAATTACTTGGCGTTGGCAAGAGGTCGGCCCAGTACGTAGCAAGAAACTCAACTTGCCTTGGTTGGTTTCCCAGAGTTCCTTCCAGGACAGTGATTGCTCCAGTGCCTGGTCCCATTGTATCCACTTCCCCTGAGAGGCCAGTCACTTCAATTGATAATTATTGAAAACATCTGCTCTACTCAGCCAAAAAAATATATATATATTTTAACATATTTATTGTAATAATCATAATAATAACGTATAATTATAATTGTGTTTATGTTGATATGTTTAGGCTACATTCAGCTTGCAGAATCTACAGCAATTATCTATCATTAATTTAAACAAAATAATTATTTTAAAATTGTTATAACATTTCTAAGATTTTGCAGATGACTGAAGCTGTATAATCAATGCATTGAATTTTATTGTTTAGGTCCAGTAATGCATCTTTATACGCCTCTGTGCACACATTTACCTGAAATGGAGCCTGTTGCTCCATCACCAGTGTTAATTTATGTGTGGTGATGCGAATGTGACAATATAATTGATGATAAAATGATTTCATTTGTTCTGTTTATAAATTTCAGAAAACCTGTAGCAATGCTAGTGGACATTTACTTGCACCATTTACTGGCATTCACTGAAATATGAGTCTAAGTTTACGAAACAAAACCTTGAGCAATATGTGTTTAAACCTTTAAAAGTTCACAACCATAAATTGTCTTTTAAAAGCAAAATTCAAACACAACAGTGCTCTATTGTGACATTATAAAAAGAGAGAAAGAGATACAAAGTACCAATAAGACAGCTACAGAGGCCATTTGGCCACTGCCACTCTTTAAGATTGCCCCGCTAAAGAAGTGTCCATTTCAAATCCATTTGGATCTTGAATGAACTTCAAAGCCTGAGGGGGCTTACTGGAGGAATCAAAGGCTGTTTAAGGGCCAAGAAACAGGCTCTGAATGAACTCTAGCCACCAGCTATCAAACTAAAAGAGACTTCTGCTCAAACAGCTGCTGCCTGACAGCATCACACATTAAAAAGAAAAGCCATAAAGTTCAGAAATGTAGCATAATGTGTTATCATCTAGAGGACCTCTCGTTCTTTTTAGGGTCATGAAGGCAAAATACTTAAACATGCTTTCTGTGAACCCATCAGTGCTCTCGTTTGATTACTGCCATTGCTTTCATACACTCAAAGATTTCACACACTCGCATTCAAACACACACACACACACACGCCCCTCTCCTTTTCTTTTCCCACACTCCTCAGCTATTGCTGCTTCTTCAATTCCAAAATGCCTGTTACCGTGGTAACCACACATGGTACTGTAATATTTCACACCTTTCAATTAGGCATCAGAGACATCCACATTAAAGATATGAATTTTCAGAAAGCATCCCTCCAGCTCATTATGAGAGACATTGGGTGAAGGAAAAGAGAGAGAGGAACAAAATGTAGACATACATACATGCATGCATGCATACATACATACGTAGGCCTATAAATAAAATAAATAAAGAATGGTTATTGATTACACCAATAAAATAACTAAAATGGTTAGATCAGATAAAGTTACTCCTTAAGAATCAACAATTGCAAGTTCAATCACTTTTTACAGGTGATTACTTTTTACAGTGACTTGTGTCATGGGTTGAGGGGAGAAAATATAAAGCTAATTTTAGCAAAAACAATTTTAGATGAGGGCACTTAATGAGTCATGCTGGCTAATGGCTAATATTGATCAATTAAGATGGACAATATAAGATGTTAGCGGGTGACAGAAAATGTTGGACTCTCCAAACTGAGCGGCCATGTCACTCTGAGAGGCAGAGACAGCTTCCCAGGAATTGGCGGCTGCTTTGTTGGTTCTGTTCAGACATTCACCCTCTCAGAGCAGGCCGGGCATCCATATGTCACTCTGAGAAGCAGAAAAGAGCTTTATCTGCACTGAGGAGTCTATTTCTTTTTTGTTATGTGCCATGACTTCATTTTTGTCTCACATATATACTAAAGAAACTGCAAGAGATTGACTCATCACTAGTTGTCTGTGTGTAGGAGGACAAGACAGAAGGGGACACTCATGAAAAAATGGAGATGGATACATAGGCTAGAGAATGGTGTCAAATGCAAGTGCTAAGAGCTTTACCAGTCTTTCTGACTGAGTTTTTTTCTCTCTCTCTTTCTCTCTTTTTACTGTAATTTTTGTGTCCTACACTGTAGCTTTTCCCTTCCCTTTCCTTTTTAAAGTAAATCTGATTATTTAAATGAAGACTTCCAGGTGCTGACTGCTCTGGGAAAATCTTTCTCAAATTGCATTTATTATTATTTTTTTTTAAATTGCTAAAATCCTTTTGCCCAATCTGTAGTCACAAAACGCTAAAAACAATTAGCACAACATCTGTCTGTTGTGACCTTACCATTCACACAATTCATGCTGTTTTCACACAGTCAATTAACATGTTTATAGAATGTAAAATATCTGGAATGTATTGTATTTATTTACTAAAATGTGGCTTGGGGAAGAAAATGTAGGCATATTTGGCTAATTGTGTGAGGTAGGTGTGTAAAGAGTTTAGAAAAAAAGTATTTAAAAAATTGGCAAACACTTATCAATTGAAAAAAAGAAAAAAAGAAAAAGAAACTGTATCTTAATTTACATCAAACTCCACAATAACCGAAAGCCTAAAGAATTTTGAGATGAAGACATACATTCAAGCTATTTTTGGATGAACCCAATACTATTTTAAGTTTGGTCTTTACGGCCTATGTGTGTGTGCGTGTGTGCTTTAGCTGAATCTTGTTTACGCTGAATCCGGAAGTCTTGGACAATAACTTGAAGCATACTTTGTTGAAATGTTAGAAATTGATTCCTCCAACGCTGTGGGTGACGTAACATGATCGATGAAATTTTTCGCCGACCGCTGTCCAGGGTCCTGAGGCATTTTCTGGAGGAGCTGTGCCCACTGCAGCGCAGCTGTCTCCGGATGTGGGTCAAGCATGAGCTGAATAGTGAAATCCTCAGTGTGCACAGAACAAAGGTTAATGCGGTATTGTTTTTGTTGTTTTATTTTTAAATAGCCTAGCCTAATTTATAATTTAATTACAACATTTTTACACCAAATATTTTATAATGTATTTGTAATTTTAAGAGGTTTAATTTTAATAAAATGATAAATAATTACAGAACAGTTGGTCATACCACCGCCCGATGCAAAAGAAAGCGTTCAGCCGCGAATTCCGATGGTTGCTATGGTTACCTCCTCAAGCGAACGTCTTCGAACTGTTCTCATCTTCTGACTTGTTGAACTATAGCCTGGCTAAGCCTATAGGTAGCCTATGTGCGTGTAAAAAAATAGGGAGGGAGAGAGAGAGAGAGAGAGAGAGAGAGAGAGAGAGAGAGAGAGAGAGAGAGAGAGAGAGAGAGAGAGAGAGAGAGAGAAGAGAGAGAGAGATGGGGTGTGTGAGGGGTTCATCAAAATGCGCAGCGCATATCAGGGATCATTGTGAGTCTGCGCGGATAACCGCTCGGCAATGTTACAACACAATACAGCGAGTTATCCAGACAACATCCCATTACTTCAAACCTTGGCTTTTCTGTAGCCTGCATGTGCTTTCTTTTTCATTCGTTGCATAATTAGACGTATGTAAGAGAGGGGCAACTGTTCCCTTGCAACTGTTCCCTCGTTTGTGCAGTAGGCTAGAGAGAGAGAGAAAGAGAGAGAGAGAGAGCGATACTAGTCCGCAGAAGTTTTTCGGGGCGTCTGGGAATGTTTGTGCACCAACGCGCGCCGCAGAACGCCTGTAACTGACAGCGCGAGACACTCTGCATTCTGCATCGTGTTACGTCCTTTTGCAAGACCTCCTGCCGACTGGAACGGTAAGCTATCCATTCTTGCAGTGTCCGTATAGTAGGCTAAATTTTCTATTGAAATGCATTCCATTGCTTTTCTGGTTGTCTGGCTAATAAAATGGAATGTATAGGCTACGGATCAAATCTCACGAATGGAATAATTATGGAGGAAATAACAGCCATTTTATATGTCAGTTTTTATATTAATGTATTTTACTACGGAATTGGTGGTTGATATGCTATTCAATGGGGTTGGTTGGAAAGTGGTTTGAAGACGGTCTGCGGTTTAGTGTATGTTTCAGTAGCCAGCTGGGAGTTCTGTGGTTTTGCACGAATTGTTAATAGGAAGATTTAATTACTGTAGTAGTGCAATGTGCATTCCTTATGTTATGATAAAGGTAAAGCGTTGAAAGCACAGCCAGAAAAATAAAAATCAGCTTCCAAGACGGCACCGTCTAAGGACACATCACTGTCATAGAGCTGCTGCACATGTTATTTAAACACGTTATTAATAGCAAGAGAGCTTGAATGAATATCACAACTTAAAGCGTCATTTAAGCCAATACATGATTTTACAGTTCAACAGAGAATTCGTCCACCGTATTATGAATTATTTTTCACGTTATTGCTGCATTTAGTTAATGCCTTCCAAGACTTTGATTACATTCATTCTACATTAATTATAAATGTTGAAACCTTACTACGCCACACCCAAACTACAGTGCGATGATTATGCCATAAAATTATACCAATTTATACCGTAATATATGTTGGCATAGGCCTATATTAGTTTATGTCCATCTCATGTAGCCGATATTGCAGAAATTGTTATTACAGGCCCATGGGCACAACACTTGAAATATGGCATTCATTGTGTTGCATGTATGTATTTTTCCTTTATATTTATTATTTTTTATTTATTTATACTGCTTACTGACTGTAAAAACAGTTTTTTCCAGTAAAGTATCTAAACATATTTTAAACAGCATTCAATTAATAGTTTTATTGTTTAACTTGTGTTTGTTCTTCTTACTCCATTGCACATTCCCTGTTTTAAAATTAAATATATTTAGGCTACATGTTAATATATATTTTCCCTTAATCACCTTCCACATTATTATTATATTTAATTATTATTATTATTATTATTATTGTGTAGTTTATCTTTTTTGTGTCAGAATTAATTTTCCATTGAAGTCACCTTTTACACATGCATGGACACCACTAACTATTTTGCTCTTTTTTAAGTCCTTATCACAGTTAATGTTATTATTACATATTGATTTGATTTTTTTTCAAGTCATCATAAACAAACCTTTAATTGACTAGAGTGAATATGTGAATATAATTAGTCTCTCTCTTTCCTTCCTCTTTCCTCTCGCTGTTTGTGTTTGACAGTATAAAATATCCACTGCAGAGCCTCTGTAACCGTTACATGGGGATTCATTTCCAGTCTTGTTTGTCCTGGATGTCTTATGAAGCAGAATCCCCAAAGTTATTATGTTGCATGTTATGTGCAAATGAACTGTTTTACAATTTTACAAATGTAGTTCTGTGTGTCTGATAGTGCACCATTAAAAATTACACTATGGTGTTCAGTTACAGCCACTCACCTCTAATGATATAAGAATTGAAGCATGTTCACTTTTATACTACATAAAAGATTGGTCTATATGTTCTGCATAGTACGCCTCAATAAAAAAAGGGCCTATGCATGCATTGTTTTTTTTTTTTTTTTAATCAGTGCTTCTTTGCGCATGTTCAACATAAAAATGTGCAGCTCAAAAAAGTACATTCTGAACAAATATATGTAAATATGAAAATATGTGGATGAGGTCAGGTCACTGAATCAACCCTGCAAAATCCAATGTCTGACACTGGTACTGATTAATCTCATGTGTGTATTGTATTGTGTATTGCATCTCATATACTGCCACACACAAGCATAACTGGGCATACATGTACTTGAACACACACACATTTAGTTCACTCTCCTTTGTGACAGACCAGATTTGTTGACCTCTCTATTTTCTGTATGTTCAGCGTTTTTTTGACATTGGGCATAAATTCTACATTCACATTTTGCCAGCCGGTTGTCAGCAGCTGACACTATTTAAATGATTTGTGCACATACACACTTGCACAGCGCTGCTTTGATAATAACAAATCACTCTGTTCCTGGGGGCTCATGACACAGTAATTGAAGTCACCCCATGCAATCCCTTCTGATTAGTACTGAAAAAGGATAAAGGAAGAAAGAGAAACTCCTAATTCCCTAATTCCTGATTTGTGCCATGTATTCGGTCAATGTTTTAAAGAAATTAATATGCCAATAGTTTTGTTTCAAACAACAATTGACAATCTAAATATAGCTGTGCAGACTTTAGTGTCTTAGTTCCCGATTGGTCAGCCTAATGTGGCATTAACACACTCTAATAAGATTTATGAGGAATATTCAGTGCAGAAACGAGGCCAGAAATCCATCTTATGCATGTGCGACAGATTTAATCCATGGATGAAAATGAATGTATCCTTTGCATATCCCATTTCTTTCATATGTTTTCTTTCTTTCTTTCTTTCTTTCTTTCTTTCTTTCTTTCTTTCTTTCTTTCTTTCTTTCTTTCTTTCTTTCTTTCTTTCTTTCTTTCTTTCTTTCTTTCTTTCTTTCTTTCTTTCTTTCTTTCTTTCTTTCTTTTTTTCTTTCTTTCTATGATATATTATGAGTGTATAGGGTGAGGAGGGCAAATCTAATAGAGCTATACAGCAAAAATTGGAACATTGCAACATTGTGGTGTCTTTGTGCTGTGTGTGCGTTTGATAGATATTATTGTTGGGAGTTAAAAAACAGGGTTGTCAGCTGGTCAGACTGACATGCCTTATTACCTCTGCAAAGTCATTTGGAGTGGTAATAGCTGGACCTGGCCACATGTGCTTGGGGAGAGCTGGATTTACTTGTTTTTGTTTACACCGGCATGATATATCGCACAATAATTCTGTATTCATTGTGCATGTATATATATATATATATATATATATATATATACAGTATAGATAGATAGATAGATAGATAGATAGATAGATAGATAGATAGATAGATAGATAGATAGATAGATAGATAGACAGATAGATAGATAGATAGATAGATAGATAGATAGATAGATAGATAGATAGATAGATAGATAGATAGATAGATAGATAGATAGATAGATAGATAGATAGATACTGTGGATGGATGGATGGATGGATGGATAGATAGATATTATTGACATTTTTGACAGAGGTGGCTTTTAGAGGCTTTTGCATCGGATATCTTCAAACACTTTTGTATTGTTAAAAAATATTTAAAATGTCAAGTAAAGGGGAAAAAAATTGTAAAATTAAAGTATCATGTTTCTAATTATTATACAGCATTCCTAATAATATTGATAATAGTAACATTGATAATAATACAGTAATAAAAGTTTTTTTTTTGAGCAACAAATCATCATATTAGATTTTTTTAAGGATCATTAAGACTGAGTAATAATGCTGAAAACAAAATACCATTCAAATATTTAAATTAAATTCACAATATTACTGTTTTACAGTATTTTTATCACATCAATCCAGCCTTTGTTAGCATAAGAGATCTCTTTCACATAAATTATAATAATAAATAAATAAAACCAACCCAATTTTCTCATGGTATTGTATTCAATGATATGATGCATTCATTCAACATATTCAAAATAATTTCAAATCAGATGATGTCAAGGTTATTACTGTAACACATATACAGTACACAACCAATTGTCTTTACTTCTGCAATGGTATGTGAAATTAAATCACATTTTGGCCCAGAACTGAATGAAATTGCATTGGATGTCATAGACCTGAAAGCCAGGAAAAAAAAAAAATGCTTGAAGCATGGCACTAAATTTGTCACAAACTCTAGGCTATGAAGTGCCACCTGTCCCTGAAGTATGTCCTTCAGCTAGCCAAGCTGTCAGTAGTTTGACCTCTAAACCTCTAAAAATAATATTTTGTCAAAAAGAAAAATAAATTCAATGCAAGATAGATAGATAGATAGATAGATAGATAGATAGATAGATAGATAGATAGATAGATAGATAGATAGATAGATAGATAGATAGATAGATAGATAGATAGATAGATAGATATAGATAGATAGATAGATAGATAGATAGATAGATAGATAGATAGATAGATAGATAGATAGATAGATAGATAGATAGATAGATAGATAGATAGATAGATGGGATGGCCCAACTGGATGGCCCACCTCCCATATGTTGTCCTGTCAGTAAAATTAATTGTATCTAATTGTGAAGGCATGCCCTTTTGTGGAGAAGAATTGCTGTGGTAAATGTGCCCTCGGGAGTGTGCAAAGGGATAGAGTTTAGACTTGCAGCCTTTCTGTGGCCTCTGATAGCTTGAACACACATTCTGGAATGTTGACACTCACACACGTGCAAATACTGCCATCACCCACTGAGTCCCATAGTCACACTTCAAAGGCAGTGGAAACACAAGCAGAGACATACACTTTCACATACACACATTCCTAGATGACATTTATTGTAAAAATACATGTTTTACCCCAGCTATATTTCCTCGGATGTTTTGACTTTAATTTGCATTTTTGTTATGACTTTATATGAATGGGGTAAGAAAACCCAAGTATTTCTTTTTTGCTAGCATAATAAGTTGTTCTGTTATTGTAAACGTACTGTAAATGTCACTTTTTTGTGCATGCTTTTGCAAACCACCTAGTCTAGAATGTCTCAGTGTGATCTTGAGGCATCGCTGGGGGAGTTCTCAGCCAGTCAGCTTCATTATACCCACTAATTACAGCAAGAGCAGTTTCCAGAGCAGCTGTTCCTCCCTATCTCCCTCCAGCCCTCCATTCAGCTATATGTATCCATCCATCCATCACACTTACACTCTCTTTATCTCTTTCATTCTCCCATCTGAGTGCACCAAAGTCTCTCATATAGCTCCTTCCTCCTCCTACCTTCATGCTGAACAGAATTGAATAAGCAATTATCCCTAAGCAATACCGTGTAGTTGTCTAAGTTGCGTCATAAGGCTGTACTTTATATTTGGATAAACAACTTAACAATTACATGCCCTAAATCTTTTCTGCTCCATAGTCATCATATTGCAAGTATGGTGTAATATATCTAGACTAGTTGTTGAAACCAACCCAATCTCATGAGAAAACATAACTATTTCACAAGGTGGTGATTTAGTGTGAATTCATAATGCTATTCATATCTAAACATATAAAAAGTTAGCATGAAGATCCAACCCGTCCCTAAACCTAACCATCAGTGGGGTGGCTGCATCCAAAACTTAGGCAGGTGACTTTTTTATGCTCACTTAGGCAATGCTAGTACTGCTAATGCTAGGCAAAGGCTACTACGTTTGTCTCCTTTGTAATTTGGTAATTATCATTTGCAAAACTGTTGATTGTGATGTAAATGATGCAAAATGAAGGACAGTTTTTTTTTTTTTTTTTTAAATGGATACACTCTAAAAAATGCTGGGTTGTTTGACCCAAATTTGGGTCAAATATGGACAAACCCAAATGTTGGGTTAAAAATGTGATAAAAAAAAAAATCATAGAAAGTTGAAGTTGGGTTAAGAGTGTAATGTTCCAGTATGTTTTAGAGTCTATTAACTATAATAGTGAAATTTTGTAGAATTGTACTTACTTGATGTTAGCATTATCATTGTTACTTTTATGATGGATTATCATCACCTTTTGAAAGTTTGTGTCTGAAAATAGAAGTAGTGTAAAACAATAGCATATAAATAGCAATAAATGAAACTAAATTCGTTCAAGTTGAAATCTGTTAATCCCTGAGACATTAAAATTTATGTTGTTGAAGAAACACCCAAAGCTGCTCTTACTTTTTAGCTTGATAGTGTTTCTGTAACCATTTCTTGGTTAGCAGAGTCACTAGTGAGGAAAAGTGAGGTCCTCGCAGGGTTACAGAGCTCTTGATTTTTGACATTTTGTCACAGTTTGAATGAACGCCTCTACTGGATTAAGCAGAAACTAAATTCTCACTTGAATCTAAATATTTTTTTTGCAGATCTGATGATGATTTGAAGAACTGCTGCAGTTTTCCATTGAACCTGTTTACCATCCAGCTCTAGTTGTCCCCCTCTGCTGCTGATCTACGGATATAATAGCATCAGTGCTCCAGACAAAATGGCTTCCACAGTGAGAAAATGTCTGCACCTGTTTTTAGCACTCATCATTATCCCTTTGGTAAGCTATGTGCATATTTTATTATATATAAACAAAGCAGATCCATTAAATTTATAGATCTGAATTGCATGAAAGTAAACATGGTGGAATTAACATGCACAAAATATCCCTAATTGTAAAATAAACACTGACTTTCCTAAGAGATATGAAAGGCTTCAGAGAAGAAATATTCTAAAGAGCAGAATAGAGACTGTGTGGGAGAAGGAGGAAGAGAGCGACTTAGCGTGAGAGAAACTTATGGGGTCTGGGGTAGAAAAAGACCCCCGCACATCCCTTTTCATCCTCTTTCTCTTGTTATTGCTTTCTGTAAATAATCCACATGCAATCTGTCAAATCTAGCTGCCTTTATTGTTTCCTGGATGACTGCTTGTTTCATACACATGGTATCCTC
Source organism: Pimephales promelas (assembly GCF_016745375.1). The sequence goes on along the minus strand of NW_024121099.1, from coordinate 21,247,273 downwards.
TTGTAACTGAGGGGAGAAGTGCCATCTTGGTTTACATGAAGAACCATTCTCTCTTTGGTCTACTGTCTGTGCCTCCAGCTGAGGTGAAACAAACGTCCAAGGGCAATTTACGTCACATACACACTGGCACTTAGATGCTTCCTGGCATCCAATGAGCATTGGCACCAGACAGGCCAAATGTAAACTGTCCAAGAGCCAAAACAGTTATGGTACAGTGAGTACTTCAAGCTACAAAGGCCATGCTGTTTTATTTCACTTTATGTTAACACTACAAACTGGCTGTGACATTGCAATGGAACATTTACAAAAGGTTATACTCCTGTTCTGCCTCAGATAGTATTTTAAATATGACCATTACAGGATGAAAATTGTAACATCTGTTGCAAAAACTGCTTAAAAATATTTGCCACTCTGACTTTTTATGATAGAAAGTCAAAAATATGCAAAAATTAAAGGCAAAATTTACCTTCCTTATCATTAACACATGTGTAAGGACTAATAGAAAATGCTATAAACGACAATTGAGCAATTAGTCGGAGAGGAATACCATATACAACACTTTGAAATTACTAAAAATATTAGAAACTCATTAATATGAATGTGATTTTATATATAGCAAAATCTTGGCAAAATATTCATGTATAAAGTATTTATTATTTTATAATAGAAAGTAATTTAATTGGGATAGGCTATACTACAAATTAATAACACTTACTGTAATAACTTAATAACATCGTACACACACATATATATATATATATATATATATATATATATATCCCACAAAATTCTAAAGTACAGATGTTGATGGGTTTGATTATGATTTTCCCTACAGACTAAACTGATCATACCATACAGTCCTTACAATTCCAGTTAATCTGGGGATTATTGAAGTGATACAATTTATGGGATTAATATTGTAGGAGAAAAAACAAATAAAACTTGCATTGAGTATCTCCTCTTTTCTCCTATTTCCCCTCTATATGTTTTCAGCATAAAATGACATTTGCTGTTTCATTAAAGCTGAACTATGTGTGTTAAAACACCATCGTCTGTAAACTAGAACATTTTATTTATTTATTGTTTGTTTGTTCGTCTTTTAACTGAGTGTAATGCTTTGTGACACTCTCAGGCAGTGATAGCCATACTGAAGAACACATACAGAGAAAAATAAGGTCACACACTCCAAAAAAGTCACTGCCAAATCAAAAACAAATTTCAGTTCCATAAATGAATGGGGACGAAAAGGGAAAGAAAAAATATTGATTGACAGCAAAAAGAGTTGGAGGAAAAAAGAAAGAAAGAAAGAAACATACTGGGAATAAACTAGTTCTAAGGATTTGCTTTTTTGTGTGATTTTTTTATGTTGCTGTCATGATGTAGGAGTGAATTACGTAGTCTCTTTATGATGGAAATCAGCTCCGTGTTGCAGCCAGGGTGAGAACTTACACAGTCCTCATGAATATTAATGCAGGTGCTCAAGTGTAGTTGCTCATGTTTTCAAGGCAACACACAAGGAGCATGGTGCTCTGAAACCAGTTATCACACTAACTATAATCTCAGGGGTTTACATCTGCAGTAATAGGGAGGGTTTCAACAGTGATTAGTTCCCTTTCGAGGGAACTCGAGCTGCGTCGAGTATGCTTTGGGAACGCCCCTGCGTGATTGCGCCTGAAGCACTTGTGTCTGTTTTGTCTGTTTTTGTGACTAAAGTTTCTTTAGTATAGCCATAGAGTATAAAAACCAATATAAATTCTCGGTTTAGCATTGGACCCTAAACTAAAGTGTGACCCAACGTTTATTTAAAGGAATGTCAAACAATACCTCTAATACAGAAACAATTCTAAACACATAGGCCTTAACTACGAGTGTAAACACACAACTGTAAACCTAGTTGACAACAGCAAACAACGCTGCGCACATATCAGCAAAGTTTGGATTCATATGTGCGTAAGATGCACACTAACTAACAGTATATAGTCAAAATTAATTTGTGTATGTTGCAAATTTTCAACTGGATGGAGAACACTACCTCCTGTGAGAAGGAATCTACAGTATGTAGCACTATGAGCATTACTCTATTTTGTTTTTCTACAAAGTATTACGTCCAAGGACGTATTCATTCATTTATTTATTTAGTGTTACGTCCAAGGACGTATTAATTTATTTTTGTTTATATTATCGATTATTATTCTATGAACTTTTTGGATTTACTCTATTTCTGAAAGTGTGGGCGTGGCCGTATACCCTGTGTTGCTTGCTTGCTGTCGGACTTATTCATTCATTCATTTACTGTTACGTCCAAGGACGTATTCATTTATTTTTGTTTATATTATCGATTATTTTTCTCTGAACATTTTTGATTTACTCTATTTACTCACTTACTCTGAAAGTGTGGGTGTGGGCGTGGTCATATGCCCTGTGTTGTTTGCTTGCTGTCTCTCCTTTTCGTTCTCTCTCGCTCTAGTTCATTTCCTAGTTTATCGATTTGCATCTGTGGAGGGAAAAGTCTGCTTTGCGCGGTTGCAAAATGGGAATGAATAATAACTGTTCAACCAATAACTGTTTAGGATGTAGATCATCTCTATAGCTTTGCTACAAATGGTACATTTATGCTCTTGAAAATCTTAAAAACTGCAGAATACAGTTGTCAATCCTTCATTTGAGTGCCAATCTTTATGTTTTCACAAAGTTCGGTTATTTACAATGCCATTTATTAGCAAACTCTTTTCTTGTTTTTTTTTTTTTGTTTTCATTTTTCTGACTCACAATCAGTATTTCTCAGCATTCCATCTGAGAACAGAACCGTAAAACTACATCTGAAATTGCTTAAGGGACCATTAAAAAGTGTGCACTGAACAACTATTGTGTCTTAACATTTTACTTACTCACTCACATTTCACTTGTGTTTGAAACACCTTTCAGATCTACTGCATGCATCCAGACTGTGTCATTCAGTTAGAGAAAGAGAAGTGCATGGAAAGGATAGCCATGGATGACCCCAGCAGTGAACCTGAATTAGGTAAGTCTACTGTCTGTGAATGTGCTTTTAATTAGCAATAGTTCAGGCTAAAGACAGATTTGTCTCAGCAACTCACCCAGTCACCAACAATCCTCACCATGATTGAAAAACAAACAAATATGTGAGCCTGTGTGTGCCTTGGCTATGCGAGGTGGTACTTATTTGTCAGACCAACGCATTCTCATCCTTTAACGTCATATAGAACGCTATATGACAAAACGGCGCTATACTATGCACATGACACCCGTTATCGTTAATATAACACGTGCTGTGAGGGCTAAGTTTAGGTGTGGGGTAGGGTGTGCGTGTCATATTCACGCTAAAGGATTTATAACGTCTTGGGTTTGCGTGTTATATTAACGATAACGTGTGCCATGTGCGTAGTATAGCGCCGTTTTGTCATATAGCGTTCTATATGATGTTAAAGGATGAGAACGGGCTGGTCAGACTATGTACTACTTCGATCTACACATTTTTCAGTTTCAGAGCCACACATAAATGTTGCATGTTTCTGATATATGCAGTGCACAGCTATAAGTGTTTATCTGTAAATGGAAGCAATAGACATACCTAAAATTGCTGTTTTAGTCATCTAAGAATACTTGCAGTTATTCATAATGAGAAACTTTTTAAAATGAGTTTCAGTTTAGATTAAGTATTTCACAAGTGATCTGAAATACATGGATGACGGAATTAAACCTAATGCTGTTCAGACTATAAGCTGAAGAATTTAATACACTGTGATGGTCGGTTCGCAGGAAATGGGGGGAAGATCATAAGCTCACAGCTAGAACTGATTCTGACACCCCTCCAGTGCTGTCTGCATGTGGCATTGATCATAATCCTTTGGGCAGTCACAATCACAGACAGTAATGAGATACTGACATTTTGATTTGACAAGGAGCTGTCCTTAGGGAATAGTCTCATGTGTTAATGTGTAACTAGAGCTGCTCACAGAGTGCTGAGATGTACAGCAAATAAATACGAAAAGCACAATACACAATACTATTTGCAATTGGCAGTGGATTGTATGGGCCACAAGCTTATTTACATCGCTTCATCTTTATCCCCTTATTTTGCCCTTGACTTACTCATTTACTTTATTCTATTTTAAGCTGCTTAAATGAAGCAATGATGGCCCTTGCCTCTTTGAATCATTTGAATCATTCAACCAATCATTTTAAGTAGCCAAAAATTCTCAAACAATATGGAATGCCTGCAATGAGTTGTGTTTCTGGAAGATTCTGGAGAACAGAGACAAACAGCCCTGTCTTTTATCTAATCATGCATCTGTGTCTAATTTACACAAGTAATTAAGGCTGCCCTCAGGAGAGGAATCATGATTTGTCATTTTGTGTGAGCGTTGCAATATTTTCCTGGAAGAAAAATGTCCTCCTTGCATCCCCCAAAGAATTCAACTTTGCTTGTTTAAGTTCTCATGGATATAATGTTCAATGTCTTAAACTATAATAATAGGCTAAAAATAAATTTGTTAAGGAGGGGGACCAGAGGATGTGTTCCAACTACAGGGGGATCATACTTCTCAGCCTCCCTGGGAAAGTCTATGCCAGGGTACTGGAGAGGAGAATACGGCCGATAGTTGAACCTCGGATTCAGAAGAAACAAGTGCGTTTTTTGTCCAGGCTGTGGAACACTGGACCAGCTCTATACCCTCTACAGGGTGCTGGAGGGTTCATGGGAGTTTGCCCAACCAATCCACGTGCTTTGTGGATTTGGAGAAGGCATTCGCCTGTGTCCCTCGCGGCAGCCTGTGGAGGGTGCTTCGGGAGTATGGGGTCCGGGGTCCTTTGCTAAGGGCTGTCCGATCCCTGTATGACCGAAGCAGAAGCTTGGTCCGCATTGCCGGCAGTAAGTCTGACTTCTTCTCGGTGCATGTTGGACTCCGGCAGGGCTGCCCTTTGTCGCCGGTTCTGTTCATAATTTGTATGGACAGAATTTCTAGGTGCAGCCAGGGGCCAGAGGGTGTCAGGTTTGGGGACCACACGATTTTGTCTCTGCTCTTTGCGGATGATGTTGTTGTGTTGGCCTCTTCAGACCAGGATCTTCAGCATGCACTGGGATGGTTTGCAGCAGAGTGTGAAACGGCTGGGATGAGAATCAGCATCAGCATTCGAGGTCATGGCCTTCAGTCGGAAAAGGGTGGCTTGCCCACTTCAGGTTGGTGGAGAGATCCTGCCTCAAGTGGAGGAATTCAAGTATCTTGGGGTTTTGTTCCCGAGTGAGGGAAGGATGGAACAGGAGATTGGCAGATGGATCGGTGCAGCTTCTGCAGTAATGTGGTCGATGTACCGGTCTGTTGTGGTGGAGAAGGAGCTGAACCGCAAGGTGAAGCTCTTGATTTACCGGTCAACCTACATTCCCACTCTCACCTATGGTGATGAGCTTTGGGTCATGACCAAAAGGACAAGATCCTGGATACAGGAGGGCGAAATGAGATTTCTCCACAGGGTGGCTGGGCGATCCCTTAGAGATAGGGTGAGAAGCTCGGTCACTCAGGAGGAGCTCAGTGTGGAGCCGCTGCTCCTCCACATCGAGAGGGGTCAGTTGAGGTGGCTCGGGCATCTGTTTTGGATGCCTCCTGGACGCCTTCCCAGGAAGGTGTTCCAGGCATGTCCCACTGGGAGGAGACCCCGGGGAAGACCTAGGACACGCTGGAGGGACTCTATCTCCTGGCTGGCCTGGGAACGCCTCGGTGTCTCCCCGGAAAAGCTGGAGGAAGTGTCTAGGGAGAGGGAAGTCTGGGCATTTCTGCTTAGACTGCTGCCCCCGTGACCCGGCCGATAAGCGGAAGAAGATGGATGGATGGATGGATAATGTTGTCGGATAATAAAGATGCTATCTTACATCAAACGTTTCACTTTTGGACCATGCTTATGGCCAACTAAACAAACACGACACTGGAATATAATTTTGGGGGGATGGATGGATAATGTTGTTGGATAATCTCCCAGCAGATGCTATCTTACATCAAACTTTTCACTTTTGGACCATGGTTATGGCCAACTAAACAAACAAGACATTGGAATATAATTTTGGCCATTTTTCATCAATTTCCATCATTCAGCCATTTAAAATGAGGTTGATACTGTATAAATACCTAACATGACAGACAATAAAGAGTGTTTGACAGTTATCAGCCTTTAATGGCTTCTCAGTGCCAGCTCTTGAGTGATACACGTCAATTTGCTTTGATCAATCAGATGATAGTTGTGAATGGGGAGCGTTTTATGTCTGCTTTGCAGTGCAAAACAGTTTGTAAAGCCCACACTGTGTGGTGATCAGAGCCCGGAGGCCATTCCAGCTCTAGCTGCACAAATAAAAGAATGGGAAGCTATCTCAGGGGTATCAAAATGGCTGTTAAACACAATAAAACAGGGCTATTCACTCCAATTCGATCGCCGCCCTCCACACTTTCGAGCGCGGCTCGAAAGATCTGTGAAAGACAGAAATATCGAACCTGCTGTGCAAGAGGGCTATAGAGCGAGTGCCGCCTTCTCTGAGCGAGTCGGGGTTTTACAGCCGTAGTTTTCTTGTACCAAAGAAAGACGTTGGCCTCAGACCCATCTTAGATCTGAGATATCTGAATGAAGTGCTTGTGAAAAGACCGTTCAAATTGCTAACAATCAGAAAACTCCTCGCGCAAATGCGCCAGGGGGACTGGTTTATATCTCTCTATCTGAAAGATGCTTATTTTCAGATTCAGATAAATCCCCGTCACAGGCCATTCTTGAGATTCGAATGGAAACGGCGCTCAGTAAGGTTGAGAGCCGCTGCAACAAAGGGTCGTATGCTTGAAAAAGATTGAAGACCCATGTTTTAAATGAAAGAAACGCTAAAGGCTTTGGAACAGAAAATTTCATCCTTGACATTCTTGACATCCTTGAATTTTCCTTTTATGGAACTACAAAAAAAAAAAATACAACAAATAACAAGAAACAAAGTCAACAACTGATTCTGTGAGTGTCGTCAGTCTTGTCAGGAACCTTTGTTGCAGACAGTTATAATTCATGAAACAAAATTTATGAGTGCTTGGCTTGAGGAGCAGCGTGTTTAAAACACTTGCTTGGCCTTTTGTTATTATAAATGTTTGACATTTACGCAGACCACCAAGAAGCAAATGTCAAACTCACGTTGTTTGAATTTATGCTTGTAATTTAGAGTAAACACTTGGGCAGTTTATTAGGCTGCAGTGAAGGCTGTTGTGTGTAAGCTTTACTAATAAGAATGTATGGATGCAAATGGAATGGAAACAGAACATTTACAATAGCCTACTGTAAATAACTGTAAAGTGACTAGATTTTAATTAAGTCTTTGCAAGAATGACAGGGTAATATTTTGAAAGCACTGTAAAAACATTCTAATATTTGCAGCAGAGGAAAAATACTTGGCAGATGCTTGTCCTGTTCATGCAAATCAAGATCAGCAGTCCACACAAACACACACACACACGCGCACACTCTCTTTACTATTTCTCTTTGGGTCCTTAATCCTTGATGGAGATGATAAGACGCTTTAGCATCACATGATTAGTTCACTGCAAAACTCCTTTTCTCCTCTCAATGAAGAGAGATTTATTGAAAATAGAATATAGAGAAAAGGAGAAATAAATAAGATGTTCTGATTGCTCATATACACAAGCATAAAAAAAAAAAAAAATGCATTACAGAGCGATGATGACACCTTTACCTGTGAAAAGAAAAATAACAAAGATCAAACATGGCTAAAGTTTCAAATTATTCTAACATTAATGGTTAGTTCCAATTCTTGATTCTGATTGGTCAATAATAGCTGTGCTTTATTCATGACAAAAGACGGCTATGACCACTTCACCCAACGGTTCTATTTATCACTGTGCAACACTGCAGTTCCTATTTTGTTTTTATTTGAGCTTTCATGCATATTACACATTGGAACGTTGTTGCTGTTCACGGTCAGGGACTATTTTTTTCTAGCGGAAGGAAAATTGTACTAATACATATATATTTTTTTTTACTTTAATATTTTTATTGTGTGGTAACTGTTTTATAAAAGCAATAAGGTACTCGAGGCAAGTGCTGTATTGTGAATAATTAACGGCTGAAGGAATTCACTCCGCTTCGCGTTGTGCCTATATATATATATATCAAAAAACAATTCTATCTTTATGTATTTACATAATTTGAGCATTTTCTTCAACATAACAAACCTTAAATAGCTACACCATATTTTTGTTGCATGTATGCAATGCTGTGGCATTGTTTTGATTGAATTCTTACAATCTGTTTCCTTACTGGAGCAGATGAAAGTCTATTTTTGTTGCTTGTCATTTGCGCTGATTTTCTTAAGAATGGCTGTCAAGTGGCACACCTAAATATATCTTAAACTAGGCTGTTCTATTCTCAGGTCCCATAAATACCCCAATAAAAACTGGCTCAGAAGCAGAGTTACCAGAGATTTCAACTAGTTATGATACTCCAAGTCTTATTTTTTTTTTAACCATCTAGGCTGCCGATGGATGTGGGACAACCTTACTTGCTGGCAGCCAGCAAAAATTGGACAAGTGGTCTGGATGTCCTGTCCTGAGCTATTTGAAGTCATGAATGAAGAAAATGATGGTGAGCATGAATGAAACCTCAAATTTTTGGGCTTGTTGAGAAGAGTTGTGCTTTTAAGTAATAAATACTTAAAAAGACTATATATGGCATTTCAGAATGTTTGTAAAGCGATTATGCGTGTTGATAGCATGCCAAAAATGGAAATATGAATTGCCGTGTCATACACACGCAATTTCATGAGATCAGTCTGCGTATACTCAGATTTTTTGCTTGTTAGAAAATAAAATGGAGGGAAGGGAATCAAGCCTCATCCAGAGAGCCGGATTATCCTGAAGACAGGGGGTTGGCCTCTTTTGACTTATAGCAACCACCCAAAAACACCCTGACAATAATGTGCTACAAACTACAGATTGGGCATACTTTAGCAACCACATAGTCATACATTGGAAATATTTATAAAAAATATTTACATTGAGATTTATGGCATGCGCTTACTCAAATATTTAAAATTACAAAGCAATTCAAATGTATGAGTACAAAATAAAATTCTGCCAGTTCTGTTAAACTGAATTTCTTAACTTTTTCAAAAAATAAAAAAATGGGTGTGACTGATTACCTCATTTTTTTCTGACTTATTTGGTTTAACACTGAGAACAATTTTAAAACATTTCAGTTAACCATAACAACACTGCTTGTTTATGTTTATTGGATTTATTATTGTTTGGTCTTATTTTCTCAAAGGAATGTATTGGATTTTTTTTGCATCTTTTGTAGAGTTTGGAAAAGTGAGTCGTAACTGCACTGAGTATGGCTGGTCAGAGATGTTCCCTCACTACGTTGATGTTTGCCCTTATAATGAAAATGGAACAACTCCAGTAAGCACCCTTCACCTTTCCTACTTTCTACTTCTTCTTCTGTATCCCCTCAGAAAATTCATAACCCCCTTAGCTTCTAAAGATATATATTTCTGTATTTAGTGTAAAGTATTCATGCGGGGTGGGCTTTATAATTTACTGTATCATGTTTGAATTAGCTGCAGTATTTTTTTACTCTTTGTTGCAGGACATGTACTATGTGTCTGTAAAGGCTCTGTACACAGTGGGCTACAGCACTTCACTGGTGTCTCTCACCACTGCCATGGTCATTCTCTGCAGGTTCAGGTGAGAGGTCAGAAAGAGGTCATGAACTTTTGTTCTATTCTCAAGCTTCTGAGAAAACTAAAGAACATGCGTCTTAGTGACGTGTTTAGAAAAAACACTTGCATCTCAGTAATAGGGTCACTAACAATCATTTTGATACACAATTATAAATTATAGTCGGGGGCATAATGATTTATTAAACTAATCCCCTGGAATTAGAATATAATTAGTATGCAGATTTTTTTTTTTTGATTTTTTTTTTATATGCCAAGATTTACAAACAAGATGCACTTAAATATACACTCAAAAGTTTATATTTAAGTGCAAGAGTCAGTTTTTTGGTTGTTTTTATTATAAAATAAAATTTTGCTAATTACATTTATAGTCTTCAATTTCAAAGAAATGCTGTTCATTTGAACTTTCTTTATATCAAAGCATCCTGAAAAAAAGTATTATGGTTTCCACAAAAAAGATATTAAGCAAAATATCTGTTTTCAAAATGGACAATAATAATAAATGAGATTCTTTCTATTAAAAAACCTAGCCAACCCCAAACATTTGAATGGGGTTTATTATATTTTAATGTAATATTTATTTATTTTGATTTTACCCACAGGAAGCTGCATTGCACCAGGAATTTCATTCATATGAACTTGTTTGTGTCCTTCATCCTGAGGGCCGTCTCAGTCTTCATTAAAGACGGCATTTTATATGCAGAGGAGGACAGCAGCCGTTGCTTTACCCACACTGTGAGTCTCAGTCTCTCTCCCCTTTACATCGCACACAAATACCCAAGCAGTCATGGTGATGGGCCCATTAACATCCCGGGTTGCCCATGTCATTTCTTTGTGGAAGGAATTAGTCTCAGAATGACACGTTTGTGTTGCTGTTATGTGCTTTAATTTTCTTCAGATAATGAGGTCTCTGTCACCTCAAAGTTGCTTTTTGCATGGCCAACTGTCTTTGAATGTTCCCAGGGATATTTTCTCTGTGCAACAGCTCTTCTGTTTTTAAAGGGATAGTTTTATATTCTGCCCCAGAATATTTTGCTGAATATCTGAATATGCAATATATCAAAAGAAAGAACAAAGATCTGCTTTAATATGTATATATTATAGCTCCCTGCATTCTTGTTTTAATCAACACTTGAATGTGGTAACACAGTCTCATCCCAAAAAGTCATATAACTGACGTCTTGGGACGTCTTTTGACCATATGTCAATATCCGTCTTTTTAGGGCCCCCTTAAACGCCGGTAGATGGCGATCCCGGGCCGTCATACAACTGACGCTTTACCTTTAATGTCAGTTAGGTGACGGGTTAGGTTTAGGGTTAGGTTTAGGTGTGGGGTAGAGTTAGGATCCCATAACCTCATCTACCGACGTTTAAGGGGGCCCTAAAAAGGCGAATATTGACGTATGGTCAAAAGACGTCCTAAAACGTCAGTTATATGACGTCTTGGGATGAGACCGGGTTGAATGTGGATATGGTTTCATAAAAAAAGCAACATTTCTCATGTTCATGAAAAAATCACGTTTTTGTCAAAGACTAGATACAGATCGCATTCAGAACGATGATCAACACAGATGGAGTCGATTGTGTCCATCAACACCCATGCTTGCACAGTCCTCGTCCTGGGTCGACATTTCATTCACTTTCATTCATTCATTAGACAGTTTTGAATTGCATGCGTGCTCTAAGCAATGTCGGGTGATGTCACTTCTTGTTGACATTCTGTCATGGTGCAATATATCACAGGAAGCAGTTGCGAGTGAACAGTGATTTATTATAACTCAGTCCAATGCAGTAAGCTAGAAACACGGTGACGCAGGGACTTCGATGGTCAACCAGATGAAGTGAAGACAGACGGTGAAAGTCCACAGGAAACGAAGAACAAACTCAGAGCACGATCGACACTTCACAGAGGACGAGACGATCAGGAATACAGGAATCAGGAACCAGGACAAGGACACACCAACACCAAACAACGATCTGACAAAGATGAGAGAACAGTGGTGAGTATATATGCAAGGTGGTGATCGACTGCAGCTGGTGATGATTGATGATGAGCAGCTGGAGTGGATCAGGTAATGCCACACAGACACGCCCCTCACACACGTGCATTCATACAACAACATAAACACGAGACTAGAAGGAAACAGAGGAACTGTCCACCGTGACAGTACCCCTCTCCCTAAGAACGCCTCCTGGCGTTCTCAGACTCCCTTACCTGTCGATTGTAATCATCGATAAGAGAGTGATCCAGAATGTCTCTAGCAGGAACCCAACTTCTCTCCTCCGGACCGTAACCTTCCCAGTCCACCAAGTACTGGAATCCGCGTCCCCTCCGTCTAGAATCCAGAATGCGATTGACCGAATAGGATGGTTCCCCATCTACGAGTCGCGGCGGTGGAGGAACCGGGACTGGCGGATTAATGCGAGCATAAAACACGGGCTTGACTTTGGATACATGGAACACGGGATGAATTCTCTTGTACGCAAGAGGAAGTTGAAGGCGGACTGCCACCGGACTAACGATCTTGGTGACAGCAAATGGGCCAATGAATTTGGGAGCAAGTTTATTCGAGACGGATCGGAGAGGAATGTTCTTGGTAGAAAGCCACACTTTGGAACCGACGACGTATACGGGAGGCTTCCGCCGGTGGCGATCGGCTTTGGCCTTGGTGCGCGCTCCCACTTGGAGTAGAGTCTCACGGGCTCTAGTCCAAGTGCGATGACACCTCTGGATGAAGGCGTGGGCGGAGGGGACCGCGACTTCGGATTCCAGACTGGGAAAGATTGGTGGCTGGTAACCTACACTACACTCAAACGGAGATAGGCCCGTAGATGACACTGGTAACGTATTGTGGGCGTACTCCACCATTGACAGTTGCTGACTCCAAGAGGAAGGGTTCTTGGAAACCATGCACCGCAACGTTCTTTCCACATCTTGGTTGGCTCTCTCAGTTTGACCATTGCTCTGGGGGTGAAACCCAGAGGACAGACTAACAGTCGCCCCCAGTAATTTACAAAATTCTCGCCAAAATTTGGACACAAATTGGGGACCCCTGTCGGAAACCACGTCCATCGGGAGGCCATGTAACCGAAAGACGTGATCTACGATCGTAACCGCTGTTTCCTTAGCTGAAGGTAATTTGGGTAAGGGGATGAAATGTGCTGCCTTCGAGAATCGGTCCACCACAGTTAAAATCACTGTGTTACCCTGAGAGGGTGGGAGGGCGGTAATGAAATCTAGAGCGATATGGGACCAGGGTCTCGAAGGCACCGGCAGCGGTTGAAGTAACCCATCTGGAGGTTGATTGGAAGACTTACCAATAGCACAAACTGAACAGGCCAAAACAAAATCGTGAACGTCGCGAGCCATACGTGGCCACCAAAACCGTTGCTTGACTGAAAAACCAGTGCGAGTAACTCCTGGATGACAGGCTACGTTGGAACTGTGACCCCACTGAATAACGTCAGACCGTAATCCCTCCGGCACAAACAGACGATTCGGTGGGCAACCGGGCGGAGGCGTTACCCCTTCTAAGGCTCTCTTGACCTTCGCTTCGATCTCCCATGTGAGTGTTGAAACGAATATGGTTTCGGGTAAAATACACTCGGGAGTAGACGGGCGATCGGAAAAATCAAATATGCGAGATAAAGCGTCCGGTTTGATGTTCTTGGAACCCGGACGGTAGGAGAGAGTGAAATCAAAACGACCGAAAAAAAGTGCCCACCGAGCCTGCCTGGAGTTCAATCTTTTGGCAGTTCTAATGTATTCAAGGTTCTTGTGATCGGTCCAGACGATAAAAGGTACCCCCGACCCTTCTAACCAGTGGCGCCACTCTTCCAACGCCAACTTGACTGCCAACAACTCTCTGTTACCAATGTCATAATTGCGTTCGGCTGGAGATAAACGATGTGAAAAAAACGCGCAAGGATGCATCTTGTCGTCCACAGGTGAACGCTGGGATAACACCGCTCCTACTCCCACCTCTGATGCGTCGACCTCCACCACGAACTGACGTGATGAATCAGGGGTTATTAAGATTGGAGCTGAAACAAAGCGGCTTTTCAGTTTAGCGAACACAGCCTCGGCTGAGTCGGACCACCTGAACGCAGTTCGGGGGGAGGTCAAGGCAGTCAGAGGCGCGACTAGCTGGCTGAAATTGCGAATGAAACGCCGGTAAAAATTGGCGAACCCCAGAAACCTCAACAGGGCCTTGCGTGAATCTGGGCTTGGCCAATCCACCACAGCCTTGATCTTCTCAGGGTCCATCCGCATCCCCTCGGACGACACGATGTATCCTAGAAAGGGAACAGACTGTGCATGAAAATCGCATTTCTCCGCCTTGACAAAAAGCCCATTCTCTAGCAGCCTCTGAAGCACTCGACGGACGTGCTGCACATGTTCCTGGAGAGACGAAGAAAAAATCAATATGTCGTCCAGGTAGACATAAATGAATTGGTCGATCATGTCTCGCAGCACGTCATTGACCAATGCCTGGAAAACTGCTGGGGAGTTGGACAATCCGAACGGCATGACCAAATATTCAAAGTGCCCCCTAGGGGTGTTAAAAGCAGTTTTCCATTCATCACCCTCCCTGATGCGAACCAAATGATATGCATTACGTAAGTCCAATTTCGTGAAAATGGATGCTCCCTGCAACCTCTCGAAGGCTGAAGACATCAACGGCAAAGGATAAGTATTCTTCACCGTGATGTTATTCAACCCTCGGTAATCAATGCAAGGTCGCAGCGATCCATCCTTCTTCCCCACAAAAAAGAACCCCGCCCCCGCTGGAGAAGAGGAAGGGCGAATGAACTTGGCTGCTAGAGAATCAGAAATATATTTCTCCATAGCCTCTCTTTCAGGAATCGAAAGTGAAAATAACTTGCCTTTAGGCGGAGACTTACCTGGCAGTAAATCTATCGCACAGTCATAGGGACGATGCGGAGGGAGAGAAGCAGCACGAGACTTACTGAACACTTCCTTCAGGTCTAGATACTCCGCGGGCACGTTAGACAAATCCCCCGCCTCCTCCTGTAACACAGAAACAGGTACAGACGAACAAGCAGACACAAGACAAGACTTATGACATTCCTTATTCCACTCCAGCACAGCTTTATGAATCCAGTCCACACGGGGGTTGTGTTTGATGAGCCAAGGATGTCCAAGAACAATGGGTGCCAGGGGTGAGTCCAAAATCAGAAAAGAAATAGTCTCGGTGTGGTTGCCAGAGGTGATGAGAGTGATATCTTCGGTTCTGTGTGAGATGGTGGGGAGTTCTTGACCATTTAATGCGTGCACAGAAATCCGGTGATCGAGGGAACGGAGGGGAATTTGAAAAGTGCGTGCAAAATTAAAATCCATAAAATTACCTTCCGCCCCGGAATCCAGTAGTGCAAGACAGTCGTGTTGATTAGTTGACCATCTCAGTCTTACCGAGAGGAGAGTGGAAGTAGATGTTGCTGATGAGGTCTTCCTGGCGGAGATCCCACCCGACAGTAGCCTCACGTTTACTGTCGGGCTTGGCCTTTTACCGGGCAGCTGTAAGCATAATGACCAGTCCCTCCGCAATACAGGCAAAGGCCCTGGGACCTCCGCCTCTCCCTCTCCTCCCGGGAAAGCCGAGCTCGACCCACCTGCATAGGCTCGTGATCGTTGACGGGACTGACCACGTCCCTGCCGCTGGATCGCTGGACGTCCATCTCTCCGAACGTACGGGTGGAAGTTGTTCTGCGCTCGACTCTGGACAGTCGAGCGTCCACCCGTAAGGCGAGGTCAATCAGGCCGTTGAGAGTCGTGGGGAGATCCAGGGCGTAGATCTCCTTCTGGACGTGGTCAGCCAGCCCATGCAGGAACATGTCCCACTGCGCCTCCTCGTTCCAGCCACACTCCGCCGCCAGGGTCCTGAACTCGATTGAGAACTCCGATACTGAACGTCTTCCTTGGCGAAGTTCCGCCAACGTTCGGGCCGCCTCTCTTCCTGATACTGACCTGTCGAACACTTTCTTCATCTCGTTCGACAGGTCCTGGAACGAGGCACAGCATGGGTTCTGGTTCTCCCACACCGCCGTTCCCCAGAGTGCCGCTCTCCCAGTCAATAAAGTCAGTACAAATGCAACCTTGGTCTGTTCGTTGGAAAAAGTGCGTGGCTGCAAGGCAAAATGCATAGAACACCGGTTTAGAAATGCTCTGCAAAATGAGGGCTCACCCGAATATGCTTCTGGTACCGGCAAACGGGGTTCCGACTGGGAGGGGCTTCCCGATGGTGCGAGAGGAACGGCAGGTGTGGGGGGCGCAGCGGGAACACGTAGGCGCTGGATCTGCTGGGTGAGCTCGGACACCTGCGTCACCAAAGCTTGAACTGCGCGACCCGTGTCGCCGATCTCCTTCTCCTGAGAGTTCATTCTCTGAATGCTGTGATGTACGAACTCCTCGATGGATGTGGGTGCCGCACTCGCTGCTCCCATTTGACGGTCAGATCGTTCTGTCATGGTGCAATATATCACAGGAAGCAGTTGCGAGTGAACAGTGATTTATTATAACTCAGTCCAATGCAGTAAGCTAGAAACACGGTGACGCAGGGACTTCGATGGTCAACCAGATGAAGTGAAGACAGACGGTGAAAGTCCACAGGAAACGAAGAACAAACTCAGAGCACGATCGACACTTCACAGAGGACGAGACGATCAGGAATACAGGAATCAGGAACCAGGACAAGGACACACCAACACCAAACAACGATCTGACAAAGATGAGAGAACAGTGGTGAGTATATATGCAAGGTGGTGATCGACTGCAGCTGGTGATGATTGATGATGAGCAGCTGGAGTGGATCAGGTAATGCCACACAGACACGCCCCTCACACACGTGCATTCATACAACAACATAAACACGAGACTAGAAGGAAACAGAGGAACTGTCCACCGTGACACATTCGAAGTATTGTCAAACAAAATGGAGGCTAGCTAGATCCTCCCTCCTCTTCATCCCGTCCCCTCCCTATGTATTTAGGAGCTGAGGTCGAGACTCTTGTTCTTGCAAAGGGGCAGAGTCCCCGTGCCTCTGCCTCGTTCCAATCCTCCCCAGAGGGTTGCTACGGGCAGTGATGTGGGTGACCTGAGGGTACCGTGAGCACGCTTCCGTCGGAGAAACCAACCCCCTCACCCCTCTCATGCATCCGCAGCCAGGTACCAACTAAACGTTTTGGATCATCCTCGTGGTGTGTACCAGTCGTTTCGTTTGGTGCTCCCCACGACGACCAGATGTCGATCGCTGCATCGGAGAGAGCGTCAGAAGTCTCTGCAGACAACAGCTTGGACCTGCTGCCTCCTTCGGGTGTGCCAGCGGTGCCCGAGTCAAATCTGGAGATGATGGCCATGCTTTCCCGGGCCGCCAACAGGATCGGGCTTGTGTGGAACCTCGAGGCTGGATAATTGGTATCTCGGGGTGGCGTGCGCTGGTTCTCAGCCAAGGCATTGATGGTCCTGCACGAGGTTCTCGTGGAACTTCGCATCGCGACGGACCTCGCGTTTCATGCTACCGGTCAGTGGGTAGTGTGATGTCCATGCCACTGTTCCAGGAACGCCATCTCTGGATATGTCTGGCTGACATGCGGTAGAACTACAAGCTTAGGTTTCTTAACTCCCCCTTGTCCCAGACCAGCCTCTTCGGCCAGCCCATTCTCACCCCCAAGGCGTCACCTAACTGACGCCTTGGGAAGCATTTTGACCATGCTTCAATATCTGACACTTTAGGTGCCCTTTAGCGTCAGTTAGATGACACCCTAGGATCGCATGTAACCCTACCCCCACCCCAGACCTAAACCTAACCGCGTCATCTAACTGACGCTTTCCTTTAGCGTCAGTTAGATTACACCGTAGGATCGCATCATGTAACTGACACTAAAGGGCGCCTAAAACGTCAAATATTGAAGCATGGTCAAAGGTGACGCCTTGGGGTGAGAATGCGTTGCTTCGGCGATGCAGTCAAGAACTTTGCCCAGCATTTCTCGGCTGTGCAGAAGCTGAGGACGCCGGGGGCGTCCTCCTGCTTCTGCCCCTGCTCTCGCACCGCAGTAGAAGCCTCCACCTTAACGGAGGCTTTTCATAATATTTATGATTATATGTGATATCGCTAATTTCTGTATCTTCTTTGCAGTTCTCATGTGTTTTTATCAGGAAATTGAGTAATCATTCAGAACAGAAGATGTGTAATAGCGCTCTTTACAACAGTGACAACATGGCAAGCCGGAAAATTTCGCCAATGGCGGGGAAGCACTTTCTCACAAATGATGGAAATTTCCATCAATGGCATGGAACTATCCATTTAGAATATGTAACTACAAATTCATTTTCATGATGCGGTATTCACTCCAAATTTTTCTCTCTGTAGGTGGAGTGTAAGGCGGTGATGGTATTTTTTCATTATTGTGTTTTGTCAAACTACTTCTGGCTGTTCATCGAGGGATTGTATCTCTTTACTCTGCTCGTTGAGACATTCTTTCCAGAGAAAAGATACTTCTACTGGTACACTATTATTGGATGGGGTACGACCCAAAATTACACATTTTAACACATTCAAACAAGTGTTTGTAAGTAAAATTAATTTAATTCATTTTTCGTTTGCCCATGTTTTCTCAGGTACTCCAACAATATGTGTGGCTGTCTGGGCTGTCTTAAGAGCTCATTTTGATAACATTGGGTAAGATGAAGGATTTATTTATCATATCTATGATGATTTTCTTTGATTAATAAATCAATGGGGGGTGGGGGGACTGATCAAATTGGCTAAATATCTGATGTTGCCTGCAGTTGCTGGGATATTAGTGACAATGCTGCCATCTGGTGGGTGATCAAGGGTCCTGTTCTCGCCTCCATTATGGTACGGCTAAAATATTTCCTCTCAAAATAATTTTTCCTGTAATATTAAGCTACTGCATTATTGTATTGATTGAACAGGACAGAACTAAATATACACTATATCTCTTGTTTTGTTTTTTACCTTTAGATCAACTTTATACTCTTTATTGGCATCATTATAATCCTGGTGCAGAAGCTTCAGTCTCCAGATATTGGAGGGAATGAGTCCAGCATTTATCTGTTAGTAATATATAAATTGTTTTTATATATTTACATTCCTAAGTTTAGCACCATTCTATTGAGTTGCGGAGTCAAATGATAAGTGTGTTGTGTGATTGACAGGCGTCTGGCCCGCTCCACTCTTCTTCTCATTCCTCTATTTGGAATCCACTATACCATATTTGCGCTCACACCAGAAGATGTCAGCAGGAGAGAAAGACTTGTGTTTGAACTTGGTCTTGGTTCTTTTCAGGTATGTCCCCTCCCCTTTTGCTCTCTCAGATATAAAATTGTAAATACTTGCAGTGACTGAAAACATTGTATTATTCTACACTGTAATGTTGTCTGCACTGTATGTAGTGTTAAGTGTTAAGTATGAAGTAAAAAAAAGTATTAATTTGTCAACTTTATTTTATCTAATGATATATTATTAGATGAAACAAGATGGTCCCACTTTATATTAAGTGGCTTTAAGTCCTATGTACTTACATTGAAACAAATAATTTGATGCAATGGACTTATTGTGTACATATGAAGAGTTCAGATGCAAAAGCCTCTAAATGCCATTTGAAATTTTCTTCTTTAATGATGATTTTTGTCGAACTTGTATATTTAAGTTCAGTAATTTCACTTAAATAACAATTAATAGGTAATTATCATTGCCATTGCCAGTGAAATCACTGAACTTAAATATACAAGCTTGACAAAAATCATCATTAAAGAAGAAAATTTCAAATGGCATTTAGAGGCTTTTGCATCTGAACTCTTCATATGTTCTTACATTGTACTTATATTTAAAAAATACAAGCATGTTATTACAACTTTAACTAATTTATGTAATTACATCTGTAATTACACTGCTGACCCACCCCTTACCCTTAAACCTACCCATACCACCACACCTATCCCTAACCTTACCCTCAATAGCAGCAAAAGTGTTTTACAAAACAACATGAGCACAAAAAGTACATTATACTTATTTTTCAATGTAAGTACATACTTAATGCCACTTAATATAAAGTGGGACCAACAAGGGTCTTACTGTTTTAAGCATTTTTTATAGAACTTTATTTTTCTGACAATTCAACGGACCGTCGTCAATTATTCCTCACTTAGGCCAAACAACTTTTCTTTTCAGGGCTTTGTTGTAGCTGTTCTTTACTGCTTTCTCAATGGAGAGGTAAGTCCTTTACAAATGCTACTGAAAAATATAAGAGTCTTGTTATTCACACACTAAGTATGAACTGATACTTTTAGCAACATTTCATTCTGATTTAGCATGGGGGAAATTCCAGTTACCACAATTACTAATGGATTCCTTTTGTAAAAATAGATAGATTTCCAATAGATTTGAAAACGCTCCAAAATGTTTTTAAGTATTGTAAGTAAGAAATGTAAAATAAATAGATTACAAAAATAAGTACAATATTGTCTTCAGTTGTAAGCTTCTTTAGATTATAGAATCTGTAAAATGCATAAATGTATATTTTAATTGCATACTTGTAAAAAAAATGCTGGGTTGTTACAATCCATGTTTAGGTCAAATATGGACAAACCCAACCATTGTTTTAATTTTTTTCAATTAAATTTTTAAACCCAACGGTTGGGTCTACCATTGTCCTCCCTAACCCTACTTTAATTATAAAATTACATTTATATATATATATATATATATATATATATATATATATATATATATATATATATATATATAAAATCAGATTCTGTTTGCATAAAGAAATCTCTCTAACGGCCCTTTCACATTGCAGTGCTCATTATATCAGCATTACGTGTAAATTATTAACCATATGATTTAAAATTCAGGCTTGTCCATGACCAGCATGGAAAAAGATCTGCAGATGTCCTCCTGTAGGATCCAATCAGTTTAATAACCCAGTGAAGTTTCTCCCCAAAGGTTCAATCAGAAATCAAGCGAAAATGGCGCAGCTGGACGGTTAACCGGTATTTCGCCGTGGATATGAAGCACAGGCATCCGTCCCTGGCAAGCAGTGGTGTGAATGGAGGCACGCAGCTCTCTATCCTCAGCAAGAGCAGCTCACAGATACGCATGTCCAGCCTGCAGGCGGAAACACCAGCCACATGAGCGCTCAGAGTAACAGACTGAAGACCGAACTCCTCGAAACTATAATTTGCCAACATCCAAGTCCCGTCTCATCTTCTATTAGAGTCAGTGTTGTGTCGGTTGAAGCTGTAATATATGACAACCGTCCGCAGATGACAGGCTTTTGCTATGGCACTCTAACCAATGATCTATTGTGAGCCAAGCAAACATGGATACTTTTGATGTGGATGTATTGGATTTGATCTGAAAGGAGTTGCAGGCCAAGAGGAGGTTAAAAATCCCTTGCAATCCAGTTTTTAGGAGTGTTTCCATCCAGCAAGCTGAAGGTCTCGAACAAGGTGGATATATTTGTACAGGAGTCTCTCATGCTCTCTTTTCTCTGTCTGTGAAGATCCGTGACAGTTTGAGATTCTCAATATGGCATCGTCAAAAAATAAAGCGGTTGAACAGGATGACGACAGTGGGACAGGCGTCATCGGGATGTGCGATATGAAAAAAAGTCTTTTTTTGAAGGGGAAGAAACCACATATTTCCTGCGGGAGCTTAATCAGTAAATGATTCCCAGTTCCTAAATTTAATTTAATATGTAAATATTTTCATAAGTTGTAATTGTGACTGCTGGAAATCAAGTTTAAAGACAAAACATGACACGCATTATTTGGTGGACATGCATTGTGGATGCTTCTTGGGCAGTGTTGATCTATTTTTTACAGTCATGTGATATTTTCAAAATTAACGTTTGCAAAGCATTCAAAACTTTCTTAAAACAGTAACTTCATTAGTATATTCCTCTAGTACTTAATGTGCTTCTATTTTTTTAAACAGCCGCTATACGGAAAATGTCAATTGGAATATAACAAATGCAAAAAAGCTCATGCCACAATGTTTGGCCTGAGCAGCAAAGAATTATGAATCTTTATTCTCATTTGACTGAATGAATTAATTTTAACTACACTAAATTACTTTACTGTTTGAAAGTTGATAATTGTCTTATAGCTTTTCTTACTCATAATTGTTTATATTTTGCTCCTTTTGTAATTGTAATTTAATGTCATTAACACATTTACAAATATAAATAGAGCACTTTTAAGATTCCAAAGATTAATTTTTTGGATATTTGACCCCCTTAAGAAGTCATTTGCCGTACTAGTTTACAATTCTTTGCAACTGATGTCACTGCATATGAAGATTTTTTTTTTTTCTTCAAAGTGCCTTTTTTTGCACAAAAGAGACAATTGTTTGGTTTTGCAACAACAAACTGCAACACAATAACTGCATCACTCTGTGAAAGTGCGTTTATGGTTCAGCAAACCTAGAGGCCTTTAGAGATTTTAAGCTATAGTTTTTTTGTTTGTTTTTCCTTTAGCAGAACTCTCTAATTTTCTTTGTGTAATGCTAAAATATAAAAGTAATTTGATATAAAAAAGCAATTCCAAAAACTGAGAAAAGCTGATTTAGGGAATATGGGAAAGCAACAGACATCTTGCATACATGATCATAACACATTACAGTTTTTCTCCCCATTTTATGAAACGGTTTACATTTATATTCTCCCTTTGTGAAGCATTTAGTTTAGTGTTTAAACAGATCTATCACAAAACAAATGCCCTGTTTTTCAAAAATAATGTATTATTTTATATGATCAATATTTATGCACACACACACACACACACATATATATATATATATATATATATATATATATATACACAATGAGATTTCTCAGATGTAGAAATTGAAGTTTTATTATCAGAAGTTCTTTCAAAACGCCAATTTTATTTTCAAGTGTATATAGTGGCGTATCAGGTCCTAAAAAAAGGAAGCTTGGCAGCATAGATGGAGTTAATGGAGTTTCATCTGTTAATCGAACAGTCCCAGAAATGAGAAGAAAATGGTTCGACATTAAGCTTGACAGCAAAAAACTAAGTAGTTAACTTCGGAAAAATCGTATTAAAACTGGAGAAGGACCACCATCGATCACCAGATCTATTACTGGCTCTCATAATAAAAGTAAAAAGAAAAACCTATGTAATTACTATAGAATTTTTTTTTTCAAAATGCTGTTTAAATATGTACCCGATTAAGGTGAGTTAAAATGCAGCCTTATTAATGAGCAAAACGTTCGGATGTTAAGCGCACCATTTACGTGTGGCTGGGAGCAGACTTCTTGCGTACCAACTAACACTTGGAAAATACAAACATTTTAATGAATCCGAAAATTTACGGCAGAACCACTTCACACACGATTTACACACAAATTCGTTCTGCTCGTGTTTCATGAATGAGACCCATTGCGACAACCAACCTCACCATAAACGCATCAAAGGAGGTGGAGCAACTTTTCTCAATTTACAGACATGACGAGACTAACACAAGCGAGTGATGTATGTAAGCAATTTCCCGCGAGATCCATCCCGACAGCCTGTCTGCAATGATAAAATATAAGCACTTATAATAGGTTTACCATAGTGAATCAGGGTCAGAGGAAACACGTTTTAATAGAAGGATTGATTATGTATTTATTAAAAAGTTACATAGTGTACCTTTCATTCAGTGACGTGATCAGTGTGTGCTAATATTACACTCGGTTCTGCGTCACACTGAGTAAACAAGCTTTAGCAATACTGTATATTGGACACTTTAAAGCAGAGAAATAATTTGCAATACTTTTTAGTGTAAATGTCAAAATAACAAAAACTAAACAGCGCATACATGTCATTTCACAGATCATATGCAGAAGTTTTATTTAATAATTGAGAATTTTGCATTTAGATTTTTTTCAGTTAAATTGTTAAAGAGTTGAGTGAAAAGTAAAGAGTTGATCATGTTGTTTAAATGTGTAGTTCCCAGCATCGCTGCCTATTCCTCTTAAACGACGCATGCATTTCCTGTGATCTAGTGGCTGCTAAAGCATACAAAGAAAGTGGGTGGCTTATGATGTACAGCAATATTGTTGTTTCAAGAAAAAATACCACAATGACAAAAAATAAGCTTCGGAGTCTTCTGTACCTATAGGGCCAACAAGCATGTGCACTTTCTTGAAAACACATCATGACTATTTTTAATATATCCTGTTAATTATTACAGTGATTTTTGTATAATATATTAAGACCATTTTAAATGACATATTTTTCTCTAACAGCTCTCTAATACCTCTCGTTCAAAGTAGTGGGATTGCAGTGCTGGCACAGATTCTAACTTACCCAGAACTAGAAAATCAGCACATGTTATACCTCTTTTCAACATTCAAAAGAATATATTAACCATTCAGCTTACATGCCTGCAATTACCACTACCAGAATATACATAAAAACGGGCTGATGGGAAATTAAGTAAACTGTCAGCGTTACACGGGTATAGAGACAAAAGTGTGTAGGGTTTTACACAGAAATGACATTTTACTTTTTTCTTTCTTGTAAATTGAAATTTTGTGTGAAAATGTATGATAACTATACTCTACGTAGAATAAGCTATGGATTTAGATGTAATACATGTTTTAAGATATTTGAAAAAAATGTTTTAAGATATTTGATTTTGAATGGAGGGATATAGTACATAAAGTATAATGTCACTTCACACAGTATACTAATATTAAAGTGTTTTGGGAGACTTGTAATGACAGTAGATTCATTTGAATGTTCTAGATTATGTTAAATGCAGCTAAATTTGTTTTTGTAGAGAGTTTTTATGTTTTTCATTGTGCATATTTTGTCATATTGGATGTATGTAATTGGATGTATGTTTGGTAAATCTTTTGTATATTATAGACTATTGATTTTGAAACATCATTAAATGTTTTTCACAAGTAAAGGTCCCGTTGCAATTAATAATCCTGATCCATAAACCAGTAAATATGTTGAAGGCAGTAAATGTAGATGTTAAAAATGCATTAAAGGAGTAGTTCACTTTTTAAAAAACTATTGCTGATAATTTACTCACCCCCATGTCATCCAAGATGTCCATGTCTTTCTTTCTTCAGTCAAAAACAAATGAAGGTTTTTGATGAAAACATTCCAGGATTTTCTCAATATAATGGACTTCAATGGGAACCAAACGGTTCAAGGTCCAAATGAGAATTTCAATGCAGCTTCAAAGGGCTTTAAACGACACCAGACGATGAATAAGAGTCTTATCTAGCGAAACGATCGGTCATTTAAAAAATAAATAAGCACAAATACTCACCTTTCTCTGTTCTGTGATGAGTGTTCGTGACTCTCCTGTTTAAACTCGTTCATCGAAATGAACAAATCTTTATTCGAGTCATGACTCGAAGGGTCCTAGATAAGACCCTTATTCATCATCTAGTGTTGTTTAAAGCCCTTTGAAGCTGCACTGAAACTCCCATTTGGACCTTGAACCATTTGGTTCCCAATGAAGTCCATTATATGGAGAAAATCCTGGAAACTTTCTTTTCGACTGAAGGAAGAAAGACGTGGACATCTTGGATGACATGGAGTTAATAATCATGAATTAAAAAAAAAAAAAAAGTGAACTACTCCTTTAATGTGTCTTTGCCACCATTGTGGAAAAATACAGTAACAAGTGAACAGATCTGCTTTGACCAATTATAGAAGAAATGCTGCAAAAATGTTGCAATTTAAGGAGGCGTTTACACAATAATCTTTTTAACTAAAGCATACTTTTTTAATGCATTTTGGCCATTCATTTACAATGACGTTTTGGGGGCCTGAAAAAACAAACTATTAAAAAAAAAAAAAAAAAAAAACGGGTGCGAGATAAAAACATTGGCGTTATTGTCTCTGTGTAAACTACAGAAATGCGAATTTGTGATTTTTTTGACAACATTGTCCTCTGTACTCGAAGATGAAAATCTTTTCCTTATTTTCAAATCAAATTTCCATGACCATTGCCTACTGTATGGTAATTGGTGTCAATTTACATATACACAATGTCACAATTCACGAAGCACAAAATAAAGATATTTACTCCACACATTTAACAAAACTAATATACATCTGATAACTGCATATGTTAAGGCAGGCTGGTGAATGTAGCAACGACACTTACATTTAAGACAACAGAAGTCATCGGAATGGGAATCTGCAACATTTTGATAACCAGAAACAGACAATATACACAACACAAATTTAAATAACAATCAGAGAATAAATAAATTTTAGCATAGCATATAACCATAATGTCAGAAAGTGTCAGGCTTATTCCTGATTCACTTGAATGTACTTGAATGGTTTTGAATTCATGATCCCTGCAACGTGTTCTTGTCTGAAATCATGTTTGAGCAACAATAAATTCTGTGATAGAAAATAAAAACGCATTTGGGTTTTTCTGAGTTAACACTATTGCACATTTCTATGGCACTGACTTTATACAGCTTATATACAGCCCCTATCCGACATACAGTATGTTCAATTATGACAAGTATCCAGGCTCACAAAAGACTGGAACTTTCACATAAACTCGTATTGCAAAATAAATGTGAGAGATTGTGATTGAAATTAATAGCACTAGTGATGTGTTGCAATTATTATTAATGAAAATGAGCACTAATATGAATTAAACTGTTTATAATTAAACCACCAAATAACTGAGCATAAATGTCAGTAAAACATAGTACATGAACATCACATAAAATCTACTACTGTACATACAGCAAGGATATTTACAAATACATTTACAAACTACAAAACCCGTTGAAACCAGATAACATACCAAAAAAAAAAAAAAAAACTTTACAGTCTAGTGCTCCAGATGTGTGCAATGCAAAGGATTCTTAAATAGGCAATTTTCAAAACAGTATTATTCATTATAATACACAGGGATCTGGTTCAGTCTTGGGGACTCTGGTATAATATTGGCCCAGTTATGGCTGTTTTATGGAGCTTCTGGATAAGTTGTGGCTGAGTTCTTGGGCTAAAGGTGGTGGCAGTTTGGCTTTTGTCTGGCACACATATGGAGATTAGGGTGTTGTTTTGGGCCAGTTCTGGATAATATCTGGGTATATTGTAAAGCTCTGGGCGAGTTTTGGTCTGCTCCCGGCATTGATCTGGTTGAATTACGGCAAACAGTATTTGGGCCAACCTTGGGGCGTAATTCCATGCGGTATGTGTGGGTCAAAATCTCAGCCGAAATTTAGCCAGATCCGACCCAAAGGCAATTTGCTATCTGGGTTGTAAATACTCATATCATGACTATTCATCATCTTTAAAATTTTAAAACATCTACATTGTAAGATTCTCTTTGTATAGAGACTGGTTTTTGTTTTATTATTTTTTTTATTTCATTTTCAATAACTTCTAATGATTTAATCAAAGCTAATTTATTTGATTCAAAATGAACACAATATTTTGAAAATACCAACTATTTAAGAAAAATACTATGTAAGCCCTGTAAAAATGTTATAATTCTTTACACATACAGGGCCAGTGCACTGTGCAATATAGTGCCTTGAAATCTAATTTACAAATTTAAATATTAAGAATAAGAATGTCTTTATGAATATAAAAATACCTTCTTTCTTTCTTTTTTAACTGATAACTATTATTTTGTGAATGATCCAAAATAAGATCTGTTTACTGTAAGGCAATTAGCTGTATTCAACATTCAACAAGGTAGGCAGACCATAAGTCTCAAGTGACAAACAACGGAGTGATAAATGCAACTTGCAGAGCAACATGTTTAACAAAGTTAAATCACGATCATCATATAAGATGCTCTTTTCCATATATAAAAGTTGATGGGGATTACAAAATGTGTAAATGACAGTTTTTCTGTGAACTGTCCTGTATTGGAATTTGTTCTGTAAATGGCAACCATCTACTGTAATTTAAACCAGCAGTAGGGGAAACTTAACAATATGATTTGGGCTTTTGAGTTATTTTATCAGTAAAGAGTTTAATTGTTACAGTGATGTGATGTTTAGAAAAAAGAAGTAAATTTTTGGATTGTTCAGCACCCATTTTATATCCTTAACACAATGCATGAATTTGAAAGTTTTTCAATTATTTGTGCCTTGTGTCTTAGTGCAGGATTCTTCAAATCTGGCCCTCCTGTCTTTTAGCTACAACCCTAATTAAACACATCTGAACATGTTAATAAATATATTTAGGATCAATGTAAAATTACAGGCAGGTGAGTTTGATCAGGTTCGAAAACTAAACCGGGCAGGACAGTTAACCTCAAAGATCAGGGTAGAAGAACCCTGGTTAAGAGGTTTCAAGAAAGAGAAAAAGGGAATGAGATGAATTGTAAATAATTGGTTTCAGACAGTCAACACACTGTTGTGGGACTCTGTTAAGGGCTGCTCCTTAGGGCTGGACTTCTCTAAAACTGAGATTTGTGTGACTGTGCTGCTCTCAGTAAAGAGGGTTCGTCTTCTCTTACTGTATCTCAAATAATTTTGTGTCTGCCACTTCCACATTCTCTTCTTTAGTTCTGCTTGTACCTGAAATGCAAAAATATGAATGTGTATTTTTGAAAGCAGCATGTGTTTCCTGTTTTACACAAATTTACAATTAGGGGGAAATTGTAGCTTACCTCTCCATTGAGAAAACAGTATAACAGAGCCACAACAAAACCCTGAGATGTACAGAAACACAATATTACAATCAGTAAGGGTGCACAGATCACAGAACAGCTCAATATTATGCTTATTCAGATATTACCATCTATGTGGTCAAAAAGTCAGCAATTTCAAAGAACAAAGTGCCCGATAAATGTTATTCTGAGTTATTGATTATATCATGAGTTATTGTCTCCCAAAAGAAATAACTGATTCTGAACTGCCTGAAACAGGTCATTGGTACCATAGTCACCATATGTTTGGTCTAAAACGCAAGGACAGCAGGTCTGTTTTGCCGCAGGACTGCAAATGTAAGTACATTATCTGTCATCTTTGCAGTACTGTGCTATGAAGAATAGCACATATTAAGTACTGTAACATATAAAGTAACATATTTTAGCAACAGTGTAAAAATGAATAACATAACATGCACAATACCGATAAACATAAATATCTATTGGTACTACATGGATCACATGACTAAACTTACGTCATCGTTTTGAAATACCTCGGGTTTCACTGTCCACACTACAACGCGAAAACGGCGTTTTCAAATTTATCCACTTTGGAGAGCGTTTTCCAAACGATACGTTTTTGCTGACTTAAAACACTGTCTCAGTGTGGACGGAAGGCCAAAACGGAGAGAAAAATATACGTTTTCAAACGAAAGTGTATGTGCCTATGTATGTTTTCTTCTATTTTCATATTTCATTACATTATTTAAGTAAGTTAACACCCAATACTTGAACAGTTTA
This sequence comes from Pimephales promelas, assembly GCF_016745375.1. The sequence goes on along the minus strand of NW_024121099.1, from coordinate 21,218,089 downwards.
AAGTGTAATCCGGCCATCCAGGATGCAGCCTCTGAATAGGTACGCAGTAAACCAGCCATGGTCTTGGCTAAGCCGAAAATACATGACTCGGCGGCGTCAGGGCTGAAACATCCTCCCATGTCCTCCAGTAAAATATAAAACAAGTCCGCGGCCTTCGAAGAATGCAGCCTTCACATTGGAACACAGCTTGTGTCTCATTTCGGCCTCATACCTTATTGAATAGTAAAGCAACCATTATATATCAAAGTCATAAAGAAATTAAAACTATTTATATATGAGGCACCTTCAATGAGGTAAGCAGCCGATAAATGCAATCTCTTAAAAAGATGCAGCCTTCAAGTGAATCCCAGCTAAAGACTAAATCCTACATCACACTGGTTCTCAATCCAAGTCTGGGGGACCCCCAGCACTGCACAATTTAAATGTCTCCATAACCAAACACACCTGATTCAACTTATCAGCTTGTTGGTAAAGACCTCAGATGGATGTTTCAGACATCCACAATGTGCAGTGTTGGGGGTCCTCCAGGACCAGGGTTGGAAACCCCTGCTTTATTGAACCGTTTCAGACACTGTGAGAAAATGTAAGTGTTTACCTTAGGTGCATGTAAACCTATTAATTAAATTAGGAAGCTTTAAAAATAGCATTATAGGTGCACTTTAATATACATATAACGTATATATTATAAACACATCAAATTGTACATCAGACAATTCCACAATTGATGAGCACTAGTTAGGGTGTCCAGAAGTCCTTTTTTCCTTGGTATAATCCTGTATTTTGGTCCTGTCCTGAATTGTTATGAAAAAAAAAAAGCTTTCTCTAATATTTCTATCCTTAATTGTCTTTGCTAGGTGATCATAAAAGCGAGTAGTAGTTTTCTGTCATGCGAGAATAGCCTGATGTGATTGGAGGGATGGTGAATTTGTTCCCATAAATATACTATGACAAGATTGTTTGAAGAACAAAGATTGTTTGAAGAACAAAATTACCATCCATCCAATCACAATTTGTTATAGATTAATCTGACGTCCAAGTGAAGTCCAAGTGTCAAACAAGTGTGTGTGTACATTTAATCAGGATCTTCAAAAATACTTTATCAAGTTATTATGTGCATTAAGTTGTGAAAAAATAACTCTTTGGTATCACGCTGAATGACATGCACCAGAAGCACTCTCTCAGACAGCGTGCAATCCCGAAATCATTGTTTTTTTTTTTTTACCATGCCGTCCTGTATTTCTCCATGATAAATCTGGTCTTAGTATTAATAAATCTGGAATTAGTATTCTGAGAATTTAACAGATGGTTGATTGTACACACCTGAAACGGGCCCAGGCCAAGCTCAAGAAAGTGGCGTGCATTTTCTCCAGTGTTTTCTGGCAGGAAAGCAAATACCATGTAGTGCATGCCAAACAGAGGAATCAGGAAAAGAGTGGACTTGGCCAGTCTCCTACAAGTATACATAAAGATCAGCATTATTTCAGATTAATAACAAAGCATTAAATTACGTTTTGAAGGGGAATTTATCATGAGAGAGTAATGAGCAACTGTGATGGCTGTAAATAAAAGCAGACTGAAAACGGCCTACTTTGATATTGCATCGAGAATTTCAACAAGACAATAACGCACAACTTCAGTAGCACGTGTGCAGCTGATACACAAGTATTGTACAATTGTCTCTGAATCAAACATTGACACATATTTGCTTTGAGTGTGCATTACAGGCCTACATTAAGTGGTTGGTATCATTGCCACCCATTCCTCGAGACTTCAGCTTCTGCACAAGAATCCGGATCACATTTATGAAGATGAAGAAATTGATCTAGATAAAAAAAAAAGCAAGAATTCATCTCTGTATAAAAGATAAAGGAAAAAGCTCATATACTCTACACATCAACAGACTGTGTCATCAAATATCTAAAAAGAAACATCATGATGACTAGGGCAAAGAAAACGTGCGAGTATAATTTTGATATACTACGTAATTGTATTGTTGTGGCTAATAATGGCACATGAAACATACATTAATAATATATATTTTGAAAAATACTATTGCAACCAACAGCTTCCACTGTATTCCATATGTGGCCTTTATATACATATATAAAATCAAATCAGCTGTGTTTTTCTGTGAATCATACCAGGAGAGATCCTGTGATTGGTCCTTTGATAATCCACCAAAAGTAAGCAACATCTGTGTCATCCCAGCACCTGCAATGATTATATGAGTACACCTGCATAGAATCTGCACTTTCGCAATAAGGGCAGAAATGTATGCAGCACAGAAATATTGAAAATCAAATCAAATCAAATCAGACCAAATGAGAAACGGACAGTTTGTCTATACAAGCTTAGATCAATCTGGACTTACCCTCTGTTATCAAAAAAATTCCTTGCTAGGACCCAGATGATCAGTATTAGTGTTGGTAGACCTACAGGATACAGACAGAACAATTCAATAAACAAAATGTAATCAAATTGTAAAACATTTTTGTTACTCTGCTAAAACAGCAGTTTGATATCTTCGGTAAGTGCAATAATTTAGTGTATATTCAAAATATCGAAATGTAGAGGTCTGATGCCTACAGGTGTCACCAATGGAACATAATACGATTGAGAACGAGGAGTTGACGTCATTTTACAGTGCCCCTCCCCTTTCCGCCATGTTGGTAGGATTCCCACGACAAAACAGTATTGATTACGTGTGTTTTTAGCTCGGTAGTAGAGGAGTTTCTCGCAATACCGCACTGTTTTACCATGCCTGGAAGTAACTGCTGCGTTAAAAACCGATAAAAACCCTGGTAACCGATAGCGTCACCTACCATCATGGCCGACCGGCTCAGACCCCGCCCAAATAGGCACGTGACTCCTCATTCTCAATACCACACTATCATGCAACTACACTACAAATCATTGAGAAATAAATATTATATAATAATATACACTTCCAGTCAAAAGTTTAGAATCATTACAATTTTTGTATGTTTTAAAAGAAGAAGTTTATGCTCAACCATGTCAGGATTATGTCTCGTTATGTGTTTGCTTGACTCACTGTATCTAGATCAGTTTAATTTGTGTTCATTAGTTACTAGTAGTCATTAGTTTGTTTTCACCTGATGTTCATAGTTCATTGGTTTGTTTCACCGCATTTAAGCTCTGTGTTCAATTCTACCTTTTCAAAAATAAAAATATACAGCAAAGGTCCCTTTAGGGGCTATATCTTGGTCTGTTTTCATTCATTTTATCTGAGCCCAACGTGACGTCACGTCCAATGAAGGGTGCTCGCGCCTTCTCAGCATCATAGCCCGATAGTATGGGCGTGGCTTATAGTATATAAGCAGGGCTCGGAGGCTGTTTCTCTGATTTTCATCTCTTCAGCGAAGCTCGTTGCATCGCTGGATATAGAGAGAAGCCATATCCAGGTGCCTGAAAGGCGCTTGAGTCTCAAGCTGAATGCGTAAGAGTTGGCAGCCCTGCGGGAGATAAATCGTCGCCAGCGTTCCTCCTTCCGCCATGCTTTACTCCATGTGAGGATTGTTTACATTAGACTAGAGTGCGCACTGCCGCATACACACAGTGATTATAAAGTAAATGCGGGGATTGTTTACATCAGAGTGCGCACGTATTTTGCGCAGCATATATACAGTGCGCAGCGTTTAAGCGATCGATTTATTTTTCACGGTATTTTGAAGTGCCCGCGATAACAATATCGTGCATATTCATTAACGCGATTTATCGCATTACCGAATACGGCACATGTCTAGCATACATTTAACATTTAAAATAACGAACTTGAGCTCGCAAAACGCACGATATGTGAACAGGCCCTAAGGCTGTATTTTATTAAAATACAGTAAAACCTGTGAATTGTGAAACGTTATTACAATTTAAAATAACTTTTCTATTTTAAATTGTCATGCAACTTATTTGCTCCTTGCTGTGTGCGTTCATGTGTTTTGTCTTTTGAGTCTTTTGAGATGCTCTGAAGGAAGGGTGGGATCTTATGCTTTAAAAAATAGCTTGATATTGCTAGCCTCTCCAAAAAATGCCTAACTTACTGTACTTGTGATGAATCGAATGCTTTGCATTTGAGACAATTGAGATTGCGTAACTATAGTGTTGGTAAATGTTCAGGGGTGCACGTTTACGTAGATTGCAGAGTAAAGCTGATGCTGAAAGACAGAAATGCGGTCGTGTATTATCATGTGTATTATTTTGAATAAATGCATCACACTACTAAGTTTTTTTTTTTTTTTTATCTTACTTAGCCAAAACTTCTTTCAAATACATACATTTTTTTTCCAAACTTTTGACCAGTAGTGTAGTAATATTTAATCATGTTATATAACAATATGTTCTCAAGTCTGCTAGAGTACCCACTTACCCCAGCCAATAATAATGTACCACCAGAAATACTTCTTCTGTGAGACAAAGGTTAAAGCTAGAAGAGTCTGTAGATACATCCCCTCTACCAACAGCCAAAAATAGTTAGCCAGGATGCTGAACTGGAAGAAAGCCACTGCTGCCTTGCAAGAGGTCTGAAGAGGAAGATGAGAAATTGTAAGTGTTCGTCAAGATGTATGTATTCATTTACAGTACATATCTTTCCACTGAAGATACAAGACCATAGAAATTTGCCACAGCATGTAGAAAATTTCAAGACCTCTGCATTGCAACTTAAAGTATGAAATGATTGCAGTGCTCAGACATTAGCACAGCATAATGTTAGAGATGAGAATTAAGTAGTGCTGATAAAAAAACAGCACAAATACCATCACAGAGGAGGAGAGGGGTGGGGAGAAGACTGTTAGCTATGAAGAAGTGTTTTTTATACTTCAAAGAAGGTGTTTCAGTTCTAGCGGAGGCAGATCTTGAAAAGTGTGCCTTAAAGGCACAGATGAGTTGGCTGATACTGACAGGGGCGAAAAAATGGATGCAGACATGTGAAGTTAGTGTCACTATGCAGACAGAATCTGGTGTGAAGCTTTGAAAGTGCTCTATTATTCCAGATGAATGCTGCAGCATCAAGCATTGAGACCTAATATGCTCACTGACCGCAAGGCTGATGGAGAACATGAGCATTGACATGTTGAATACCATTCATTAGCTCATTATTTTGAATGACGTTTATAAAACAACAACAAAAAAAAACTAAAATTCTGCATGAGCCTGTGACAGTTGGCAAGTCTTACTGATGACATCGAGCAGTGGTCCAGATTCTCGTCGGCAAAGAGAACTGCATCTTTGATGAAGATTGCACTGGCTCGCAGGATGAAGGACGCGAACAGATTGATGTGAATGTAGTTTCTGGTGCAGTGGAACTTCCTGTTTTGAGCAGAGTAATATTGATTAGCAGATTATTCAACAATTTGTCACACAACTCCCACAGATTAAAATTTCTACTGATCTTTGTGAGGTTACATGAACTTAGTGGGGATTCTTGCAGTACCTGAAGGCTGTAAACACAAAGATGGCAGAGATGAGGGAAATCAGAGAGGTAGCGTAGCCCACAGTGTACACCTGCCTGAAAGTGGAGTAATATGTGGTCTGGAATAGAGGGGGAAGATAAAACATGAAAAGACAATTACACAATTATTTCTAAAAAAAAAAATGTCTTTTCAATTTGATTGGTGCACTTCAACATTTTGTTTTACATTTCTGTTTTTATTGGGCCTTATTGGTTTTTATTGGGCCTTGACACACATGTAGAACAATTTTCTGTGTATTTTGTTCATTAATCTATTCTTACATACTTTTTCCCAATGTACTAAATGTGACAATTCGATAATTACATTTGAATAATTCTAATAATTTCAATTCAATTTGGATAATTCTAAACATGTCATGAATCATAGAGGGTATGAGGCTGGATGGAGAAAAGAGGTCTGAACAATGAATGTTATAAAGTTATATTCAACCAATAATAAAGTGCAGCAAAATGAATTAAAAATGAATAACAAAATTTAAAACTGATAAAACTTAATTCATGGATCTTTAACGTTTAAAAAACGCTTTAGTTTGATATTCTGAAGTTTTTTAGATGTTACCACTTGTTTCAGAACATTCAGAGAACGTTCAAAAGTAACATTCCTATAATTTTTTGCAAAATGATAAAAAAATATAATTTTTACATTTAAAAAACTGGATGTTTTTAATATTAAGAACATTCATAAATACAGCTACATATTTATAGAACATAATTTTGTCAGCTGTGAGAATGCTAACAATGCTGTCTTCAAAATTCAAAAACAGATAAAGGAATCTTAACCGAACCGATGATATGCAAACATTCCTACCTCTGCATCCTGCATTTTTAAGTCTTAAGACAAAGCCAGCTTTAAAAGGTCAGCATATGCAAGACCTTTACATGTAGATTGCAGCATATGCAACTAACTATACTTCATGTGCATCTATAACTACATTTCTACTTCCGCTGATCCAGTCACAGCTGAAAGTCATTATGAGTTATTATACAAATTTAGCCCTCATGAGAGAGAGAGAGAGAGAGAGAGAGAGAGAGAGAGAGAGAGAGAGAGAGAGAGAGAGAGAGAGAGAGAGAGAGAGAGAGAGAGAGAGAGAGAGAGAGAGAGAGAGAGAGAGAGAGAGAGAGATACGAGTTGTATGCTCTTGTCTGTCTAATTCAACTAATTGGTTAGTTCACAACAGGAACACTCTCATCTATTTTATTCAAAGTATTGTCTCTGTTCTCTTTACCATTGCACTGTGGTTAACTGGCACAAAAAAGATAAATATAAAGATATTGTCAGGCAGAAGAGAAGATATTTATGCTTTGAGGTGAGTAAATATATATATTTTTTTTATTTGCTCCCATCAACTATTAACAAAACCAAAGTGATCTTTCAAGTTCTTAACCCAGATAGAAAGAAAAGTGAGAGGTTTTTTTAAAAAGTGGTAAAGAGCTTCACATGCGTGGCACGAGGTAAGCGGGCGTTTTCAATTCATTCCCTATGACATCAGCTTAAATGCTCAAGTAACAGAATGTGGGCCTGACAGCAGAGCAAAGGAAGCCGTGACAGTATAAAGTCCCTTTAGACAATGTTTTAAAATCTGAGAAACATTATGCAAAAACGAGGCAAAAAATCCAGGTCAGAATCTTGGAAACGTAGCAACGCCCCTGCTTGGTTCTGTGCCAGTGAACACAAACTGAAATTAGGGTAAAAATAACTACATACTGTATATAACTATATTTGATGGAGACCTTAAGCAAACCAAAACCCATGAGGCTTCATCTAATTTTGAACGTTTTGGAAAAACATCACAGCATTTGTGCTTTATTTCTACAAAAAAAAAAAAAAAAAAAAAAAAAAAGAGAGAGAGAGAGAAAGTATCAATACAAATACACAATGGTTATGGGGAAGATTCTTTGAGGATGTCTAACACTTTAAAATAAAAGTTGGTATAGAAATAATTTTCACTCAGAAATTGATAGTAGTTTTCACCTCAGTTTCCGATTCCACGTCCTCCACAATCTCACAAGCATTCTTATAGGATGGGTAGATTTCCATCCAGCCATTATTGGTGCAATTCCTAAATATGAAACCTGCATTAAAATAATGTTAAACATAATTATCAGCTTGCAACATTGAACATCTTGATACATAATTTGCCAAAAAGAAACTTATAAAAGTCCAAACACTAACAGCTGTTCATTACATTGCCTGTGTTAGAAAGATACACCTGCTTTTCTGTGGAATTATTCACAAAAACAAAACTTCATTTGTCCTAGATTTTTTTCCTCACTATGAAATGTTCTATGAAGCTACTGTATAAACTCAACTCGAATAACATTAAATACCAGGATGACACTGTCTCTGCTACAGTGATCCACATGTCCTTCCTCTCTGTAGCATTTGACAAAAAAGGGATTATGTTTTTATTAATCTGCTTATACCTTTTGTTGTATTTCATGATATGTACTGTAGATGTGTGGATTGAGAGCTCGGATAGATATATCAAACCATCAGGTTTATATAAAATTATTTTATCAGCTTGCTTGCATGGGGTTTACTGTGCATGGGGTTTACTCGAGACTGTCTGACTGAATATCATTTCTGAAAAACAGCACTCTCTTTGACCAAAGCGCTTAAGCCCGAATTGGTTAGGGAGCAATAGAGTTTATTTGCTCACTAATAAAAAAAAACAAAAAATAGGGTTCAATGGTTCGATGCAAGCAGTTAATCAAAGACCTCTTTCTCTTGAGAACCTTGTGATTGCACATTACAGCTTTTGGGTTCTAAAGCCCACTCAAACCCTAATACACTGTGTGCTGAGGGAGTTAATCATGTGCTCTAAAGACAAATGCTCTCTTCTGTTATTTCATTTTTCGGTAGAAGATGGTAAATTTCAGCAAAATGGCCCATTTGAGCTTTGAGCATTACTGAGAATCAGATGTTCCCCCTAGTTGGAAAATAAACTAGCATGAGGAGTTCTTTTGGATTTTGATTGGATTGTCAAACCAGTGTTCCCGGTATTAAAACAGAACTTAGCAGTGAGGCAACCTGCCACTATACTGTAAAAACATATATAAATCTGATTCCATTGAGTCGGTGTGAATACCGAGGTTATGTCATTGTTTAAGTTGTAGAAATGCCAGTCATCCATGATTCATTTATTCAGTCCAATTACTTAGAGAATACACAATAGGCCTACTTCTTTTTCACGCCTATAGTCAAAAAAGAAATAGGACAGAGAGCATTTGTTTAAGGCTCCTTCAGACTGGAATAACTTACCTTCAAATATATGATCTTTAAAATTTCACATATTAAAAATAGTTTGTCTTCTTATTTTGAACTAAATTGTTAATGTTTCAGATGATACCATACTAATTTACAAGTCCTTTTATTCCTTGTTTTCACTGTATTTCACCACAGCTTCTGTGTGGCTAACAAACACAGTCTCATCCCAAGACGTCATATAACTGACGTCTTGGGACGTCTTTTGACCATACGTCAACATCCGCCGCTTTAGGGTACCCTTTAACGTTGGTTAGATGACATTATCGGATCCTAACCCTACCCCGTCACCTAACTGACGTTAAAGGTAAAGCGTCAGTTGTATGACGTCCCAGGATTGTCATGTAACTGACGTTAAAGGGTACCCTAAAACGGCGGATGTTGACATATGGTCAAAAGACGTCAGTTATATGACGTCTTGGGATGTCTTTTGACCATACGTCAACATCCGCCGCTTTAGGGTACCCTTTAACGTTGGTTAGATGACATTATCGGATCCTAACCCTACCCCTAAACCTACCCCGTCACCTAACTGACGTTAAAGGTAAAGCGTCAGTTGTATGACGTCCCAGGATTGTCATGTAATTGACGTTAAAGGGTACCCTAAAACGGCGGATGTTGACGTATGGTCAAAAGACGTCCCAAGACGTCAGTTATATGACGTCTTGGGATGGGCTAACTAGTGGTTGTATTTACCTAATAATGTTTTACCTATTTTTTTGTTGTTGTTGTTTTTATGGCAGTGTGTTGATTGTTGTATTGTTTATGTCTTATTGTAATGTGTATGATTTGTCCTTTGTTTTGTATTGTATTGTATATTAGTATTTGAAGTGACAGATTTGAGAAGTTGCACGTAATTGAGAATATATTGTGAATGTAAGAATAAATGCAAATGTATATTACATGTTTATGACTGTCATTGTATCTCTGTGAATGGCATTTTACACATTTGTGACTACTTGTCTGCAGCTTCCAATTCAGAATACAGGTTTGTGTCTGTTGTCTGCAAGTGCAAATTTCAACATTCAACTTCAGATTTTTATTTTAAAGGATTTCACATTGGAGCTGTGAGTGTAAATATGTACAAACAAGTATGAATATTTATTGTACAAGTTCACAAATTCACATCTACGTGCTCTCGAGTATTGCTACTCTTTTACATTCAGAACTGTACCTTTAAAAATGTTTGCAAGAATTAAAAAAAAAGGTTTCAAGAGGATTGAAGATAGAAAATGACTAAAATAGCCTACAAATAAACTCATATTTCTGTATGCATTTACATGATGTACTTCATTTAGACTAAGCCTCAGTTAACTCTGTAAGACTTGACATTACAGCTAACCTATGACCTTCAGTCTCCTCACCTACACTTATCTTGGCCATTCTAAAGGCCTGCTAAGTGGGTGGTTCAGTGCTAGCTTGCCAATGGGATTTCTTTTCACCCGCTGTTTCTAGCATTACCATAAAACAGAGTTCATCATGTGCTGCAAGTATCTCTCCCAGAAGCCACAGTGGGGGAAGACGAGAGTACTGAGGACCTGACCGCTGCTGCTTTCTGTGGTGGAGATGTCAGGCACTGGCCTAGGGGGACTGAAGAGATTGAACAACCAGTGCTAACAGCCCCTGCTATTATGCCTGCTTTAACCCTCTTTGATTTTTAATATTTGTATTATTTCCTTGGCACATTTTCAGCAAGATTTGGAGCAGATCAATGTAGATATCTTCAGGTCCATTGTGTACTTATGTATTCATAGAGGTGTGTGGGGGGATGGAAAAACAGCAATGATGCAGATAGCCGTTGTCTCATGAGTGTGTGGATTTTTCTTAGCCTCCACAATGATTTCTCAAAAGCCCTGGAGTAGTTTTTCAAGGTTCATGATTTTTAAATGTTTTTCAATGCCAATGTGTGTAACTTTATTTTTCAGTCCACCATAGGACAGGGGTGATACACATTTTTTAAAAACGAATGTATTCGCTTTTCCTTATGGTTTGGTTTAAACAAGAGGTGCACGGAAATAAAAATGCTGTGTCGAAAACCTAAAATTCTAGATGCACTTGGACAAAAACTAAAAACGTCTTTTTAAAAAATATTTTTAATTTCTTATTTTAAATAATTTTTTTCTTGTATAACTGAATTAATATTACAGTTTTTTTTTGTTAAAATCAATCATTTTGTTGAATCTGAAAGGACGAAATCCAAACCAATACAATACAATAACCACACTTGTAAAGTAAGACCAGAAAAAAATAAAAAAATTATTGAATATCAATATATTATTCTTCATTTAGTTCTATGCAAAAGAAAAAAAAATCTTTTGACTAATTATAAAAATAAATGTCGAGTCCTAAAAAGCAATTATATCCAGAGCATGTGAGCAGGCAGGGAAGCAGAGCAGTGAACAAGACAGTTCACCAGCATTACCCTGCATGGCTTTACCACACCATGTTAGCACAGTGTGGCTATTGCAAACAGAAACAAGTCTATTACAGAGAAATGTTGAGAACCTTAAGAATCATGTTGGCACATTATTTGTACAGACTTTGCTTTTTCGGGGAGCGTAGCGGTACATGAGAGCGTTTGCTAGGGCTGACTGAAAGGAAGCAGAGCCGCTCGCAAATGATCAAGAGAAAGAAAGAAAAAAAAAAAAGACACCTGAACACTGAGAGGTGGGGCATTATTTATTTGGGCCTTTTTTTCCTCTCTTTTAGCCAAAAATAATGATTTTATCACGATAAACGATAATTTTCGGATCTCTAGTTTAAGCGCTTTTTTATAGGTAGACTATGCAATGCTTTTTTTAGTTCAAAATTAACTAAACAAGATACCTATAATAAGGCTTTTCACAGGAAATTGCGCACATGCATCACTCGCCTGTGTGTGTGTCTCATCATATCCGTAAATAGAGAAAAGTCGTTTCAACTACTTTGAAAAATGCAGAACTGAGCCGAGATCTGGTTTAATTCTTTTTCAAGAAAGTAGAAGTAATGGGTATATATATATATATATATATATATATATATATATATATATATATATATATATATATATATATATATATAAAATGTTAGCGAGCAATAGCACATATTAGAAAGCTAAATGTTGTGTCCTTAAGGAAAGCATCAAATACATAATATTCTTTATCTATCCAGTGTAGTTGAAGCTGTGTTCTAAATCCCAGCATAACTGAACAATGAACACTATCAATTCTCCCACTTTTCTCATCTTCCTCAAAAACACAAAAAAACAGTTCAGTGGTGGACATTTTAAATATATTGTCTTTAGACATAAGCCAAAACTTTACCAAATATATTTCACCATAATTTCACTATATATTTTACTTAATTTCACCATAAGCAAAAGCTAAATTAGCTGTAATATGAATGTTTAATTTAGTTTACTTACAATAAAACAACCTTAAAAGTATTGTGAAGTTTATTTGTTTTACTTTTATTTTCAATTGGAAGTGTTAGTTGCTTTTAGTCAAACTGAACAAAAAGAACTTAGTAAGTAACCCCGATTTTCAATTAGATCATAAATAAATGTGTCATTACAGGCGCAACAACATTATGATTAAAAAAGTTAACTTTATTGTCCTCTGGGTAGCCCTGCCCACCATGAAATCTAATTGACCTAAAATCCCTCTTCTCATAACTTACATTAACCATCAAATATCTTTAGATTGGTGGAGATTGTGTAACGTCTTATGTTCAGGATGGGGGAAAAAAAAATGTCATCTTGTTACTGATTAGGACCTCTGGCATGAATCATAAATTTTGAATTGTAATGTGTAAAAAATTGGTACCAATTTCCAGTAGACAACACTTAAAGTCCATCATGAGTACAATTTGCTTGCTCACATGTTGCTAAGACACATTGAGAAATAACTGTAATCTACTCAACCCGTGAAAACAAATACACTCAGTGTCCCTAAGCAACTATTAAGCGAGTTTATGATATCCGGATATTCAGAGCTCTAGCTGAATTTATAGAACACTCATGATGTATCACTGTGTATGTTTGCCTTGTCACTATTATTGCCCTGGGTTGGTGTGTCAGTAAAGACTGTTTGTCGTGCTTGAGTGCATGCAAGAGACCAACCAAATGATAATGATCTGGCATGAACCGTGCAAGCTTCTCGGCAGTGGTATGAAATGACACAGCTGTCGATGTATTTAACTTCGTAAGGTACTCATAATAATGCACAGATAAAAAGCTCCTGCAATTCACCTAATCCTCGTCATTTTATTCAACCAATACATTCAGTCTTAAAAATGAGCTTTGTTCATCTAAAAATGTCTTCCTCATTGATATTGATAACAGCCATAATACAAAAATGGGATAAGTATAGCTTACCCTGATTGGTTGCAAACAGCTGAGACACTTCGGAACAGGAGACATTGACTACCTGTCCAACTTCTGCTCTGTTCCAGCACCAAATACCATCCCAGTTGGTATGACACCCTAAGATACACAAAAATAAATAAGCAATAAGCAGACACACAAAATATTTGTCAAAAGAGTAATCTCAAAATTGGGTTCTGGAAGATATATTTTCCATATGTAGAAACAGTTATGTCTGAATATTCTCTGAATGTTCAAAATGTCCATTTTTTTTTTCTTGGTTAATGGTTACACAAACATTAAGAGAACATCCCATTTGATCATTTTACTAACAATAAGGGTGTCATGTTGCATTAAAAGGAAGATGAAGAAGTGGATGCAATTTTCAGAAGAAGATAATCCAAAAGGTCAAGATAAACAGCTATAGCGCATAGACAACAACTGACAACTCCAAGAACAAAAAGAGGGCACATATATACACAGGTAAAAACAAGCAAATAAACAAGACACAGGTGAAAAAAAAAATTGGTAATTATAGCAACAAATGACCATGTAAATCTCAAGACAGAAACTCAGGGACATTAATACACAACGCATTCTCACCCCAAGGCGTCATCTCTCGACCATGCTTCAATATTCGACGCTTTAGGTGCCCTTAAGTGTCAGTAACATGACGCCATCCTACTGCGTCATCTAACTGATGCTAAAGGAAAAGCGTCAGTTAGATGACGCGGGTAGGTTTAGGTCTGGTGTAGGGGTAGGGTTACACGCGATCCTAGGGCGTCATCTAACTGACGCTAATGCCTAGTTCACACTACATGATTTTAAAATGTCGGGCTGAACTGTGCAGTTCACACTACATGACTTGCTCTCAGTGAAATCATGAGTGTTCAAGTTGTTTAGCTGTTCACACCACACAACACAACGTGATTGATCCACAACAGAAGTAACTCACTACACAAGTTAACAACGCACTACATAGAGATACAACCACGATCGGATGATAAGAGCATATCATTTGTGACTCAATGAGAGCTGTTTCAGTACTATAGTACGGTCTAAATCCTGAAAATAATCAAACAAATAACGAGTTGACAACACGATTCTATCTGGTCTAGAAACCATGTTTTGTAACGAAAAACCACGCAATAAAACGAACCAGAAATGACGCGAAACTGTAGAGAAGAACACAACACGCGAATATGGACGTCAGACAGAAACTAGTGCTGCACACTGTTTGTTTGACGATCTGCTCTGAGAAAAAAAATGCAAAAAAGAAAAAGTAAGATTTACCTGGTGTCCTCAACCCATGCGTTGCTATGATTGGCTGTACTCATGACATCACTGAGATTGAGTCGCGCGACTGCTCGAAATATCTAGCATGCTAGATATTTTTCTGAGCTCGGTGACCTGTCTGCGAGGTGTCTGCGAGCTGTCTTTGATGCGTTGTTGGCTCTTTCACACTAACGGATTGGCGAGCGTTAATCGTCCGCTAATCGCCCGCGATTTGCACGCGATGACACCCTGACTTGTCGGCGACTCAACGATTTGCAAATCGGGCTTAAAATCACGTAGTGTGAACTAGGCTTAAAGGGTGCCTAAAAGATCAGATATTGAAGCATGGTCAAAATGCTTCCCAAGGCGTCAGTTAGGTGATGCCTTGGGATGCGAATGGGCTGTAATATACGAAACAATTTTGTATTAAAATTTAATGTGCTGTCGATTTCTTTTACAACAGACGCGATAACGTAATCTATAAATTTCAATTCTCCAACTGCAGTCATCTTTGAGGGAAACCAGTTACCAACCTAAGCGTTCTTTGATAACGTGATGATTACGTTTACGTATAAAGCCTGCCCTGGCAATTTGGTTGATCCGGAGATTTCTTAACCGATCGAACTTCCTGACCGAACTTTGTTTCATAAAACTTAATTTATTGGCCTTCTCTAAAAACACACAATGAAATAATCTTGGTGTCAGGGTTCACAGAGGAAACAGACGGGATGGTAAGTTTTGTAAGTTTTATTGTGCAGATGGATCGCAGTTGGAGATAACAGGTGAGGATCAAATGACTTAGAAACATAAATGAGCTTAGCTGGTGATTAATGTCATTTTCTTTGTTGCAGATGAGTTGGCGGTGGTTCGGGAAGGATGGATTGGTCTTTGAAGTACGGGAAACAGGTAAGCAGCAGGAAGATAGTCGGGGAGTCTGTGAGCCATGGAATTACGAGACCAGACGTGACTGCAGTGAGAATGAGTGCTTTATAGTTCATGTGGGTGATGGGACACAGGTGACGGGGATCAATAATCAGGGGATTGTGAACGGGGAAGTGTCCGATTGGGTGAGAGGGAATGAGTGGGCGGCGATGAGGATGGTGAAGGGGATGGAATCCTGACACTTGAATCAAAATTCATATTTTTAGAGAGAACATCCTCAGATTTAAAATGAAGCATGAACAGACTTATCAGCTTCAAAATGTTTCTAAGTTGCTACACTACAATTAAAGTTACAATACACAAGTAAGTAGCCTAACACTTAAAATGTTAAATGAATGGTCCAACCACAAATGTTTTAAGAAAAAAAGTCCCATTCATAATGTATAAATAGCCTTTCGAGAATTCTGAGAACATTCTCTGTTAGACAGTCGGAGAGACCGGGCAACACTCTCTCGCATAGAATAAAAAGGGTTAGATAAGCATTGCACCACTGTTCATGGGCAAGCATCTGTCTGAGGAATCCAAGAGAAGAGTGGAAACAGAAGCTGAATGAATGACGAAGACTTTGAGCATAATGAGAGCCACAGGGATCATATTTGGTCATATATATGGCTGCCACGTCTAAGTCTTGGATCTAATTTCTACTGCTCGTAGATCTATATACTATATAGTATACACATACACCAGTGTTGTTATTGTTAACTAAAACCAAAACTGAAAATAAAAATTGTGAATAAAACATTAAAAATCATCAAAACTAAAAAAAACAAAAAAATCTAAAATAGAGATATTTAAAAAAAGAATAATAAAAGACAAAATCACATTAAATTATTAAAACTTAAACTGAAGATATAAAAACAAAAGGTCATTTAAATATTAATAAATTCTATAATATAGGCTATGAATAATACTTAAATAACGCTGACTTACTGTACACCTGCTGACAAACTTTTAATGCATTTAATTGGAGAGCAGAGTCAAGCTCATTGAAAATCTAAATTAATTTGGAAAACTGAATTAGATAGAGTAAATAGAGTAAAAATTGCGACAACATTATTAAAAATGATTTATGAATTTATTTATTGATCACATTTAAGAAGAAGGATTGCAATCAGTTCACAACAACACCTGGCACTGACATCAATCAGCCAACAACTCCCTTTGCAGTAATGGAGAAGTATTTGAGAAAGAGAGTCTGAAAATCTTAGTGGGAGCTGGGAAAGTACAGGTGACTAAGTGTGAAACTCTCTGGCACACACAGACATTTATGGAATCTTGGGCTGGTCCCCACAGAAATGAGAAAGACTTTGAAGACCTGATGCCACCTCATTAAATGCAAGTATTATCAATGCACCACTGGTAAAAAGCTACACATTTATTTTTTATGGGCAGTCCATCTGACTGCCAATGTTGTCTATGACAGGACAGTAGAGATTTATCAAATATGACTCATGAAATATGACAATTTTACATAGACTTTTTGAGTATAGTTGTGAGATGATTAATCATATGAAGACCTTCTTTATAAAAGTATAAAAAATACATTATTTAAAATAGATTCTGCTGTAGAAGGTTCTGGGTATATATGATGAGTTCAGATGCAAAAGCCTCTAAATGCCATTTGAAATTTTCTTCTTTAATGATGATTTTTATCAAGCTTGTATATTTAAGTTCAGTAATTCCACTTAAATGGCAATGAAGATGACCTATTAATTGTCATTTAAGTGAAATGATTTAACTTAAATATACAAGCTTGATAAAAATTATCATTCTAGAAGAAAATTTCAAATGGCACTTAGAGGCTTTTGCATCTGAACTCTTCATATACTGTATACCTGAAGCTCCAACATACATATTGGATACACCAATATCATTAATTCCAGCTGTCATTATTGGAACTCAATTGAACGTAGCTGTGTTGAATTTCAAATCAGCATAATCTCAGGGATAAATGTGTGTATTCAGTGCACCGGCACAGACTTTAAATCTGCATTGCATTGATCCTTATATATAAAATGCCATTTACACTGAAATCTCATATTATTTTTAACATAATTCATTATCAATTTATCAGAACTCTTTCTATATTTTTACAGTATTTATAAAAGGACATTAAAAGTATTCTAATAATTCTAGTATGTTTGTTCACTGCCAGAATGCAGATATACACATCTATAAATCTATAAATATATATACTTTTGGGGAACAGGTCTCAATCCCTTAAGAAGCCTATGGAGGAGTGATCCAGCTCTCAGATTTCATCAAAAATATCTTAATTTGTGTTCTGAAGATGAACCAAGTTCTTATGGGGTTGGAACAACATAAGGGTGAGTAAAAACTGACAAAATTTTCATTTTTGGGTAAACTATCCCTTTAAGGTTCTTTATAGAACTTTTTATTGCTGGAGTGTAGAAAAATTAGTTCGAGAGGTCTGAATTTTTTTACAGTGCTAAATCAGTTTCTCAAACATTTTCTTGGTATTTTTTTTATTATATTATTATTATTATTTTTTTTCTATTTTCTATAGACAGTAATTTCATACAGGGGAACAGATTGTACTGAGCACCCACCTGACCTTTAAGAAGTCGCCATTGAGTCATGAGCGGTCTCTTTCTTCTCTAACTTAGTGTCAAGCCCCGTCTGCTCTGTAATATATCATAAGAGGGACATGGCGCCTGCCCTCCTCCTCTCTGTAAGCTCAATGTTAATTAAAGTCTATGTGGGGCAGGAAGCAGAGCAACATGGATTCCTAATTTCCTATTAAGAACTTTCCTATTAAGGACAGCATTTCACCTGCACTGATTCCGGCACTGACTTCTAAAAACCTCTTAATATGTCTGAACCACACTCGCCAATGCTCTACAAACTCAGTCAAGATGGAAACAAGTCGCCCAATGGCATATCAGCCCAGGGAGGTATAATACCTGGAGAAAGTGATCCATTACTATTCACTAATGTCTTTTCATGATGAGATGATTCATTTCATCCTGATGTCTTCTCATACCCCAGCTTGTTTTGAGCCAAACGCCTGAGAGATATATTTGATTAATTACTACTGCAGGAAATTATGTAATCACAATGCTAAATGGCTGATACAACCACAAGAAAGTGCAGTCTGGCAGGAGCAGGGAAAATATATAATAATAAATATTATATAAAATGTATAAAATGAAATGTATTTTATAAATGTTTATTTCTTTAGAATACACTCAAACACACTTACAGCAGTTATTTCTGGTCCTTAATCAGAGCAGAGGTCTTTCCAGCCATGCAATATTCTACCAGTATCAAGTATAAATGTTTCACTTTTTGTATCACTCTGCTTGCAGCATTTCTCACAGAAAGTGTCATGGCGAGGAGAAAAACATACAATCATTTTAGAAATACTATTGTTGTGTCACAGAATGTAGTTTAAAGGGTTTTTTAGGTAAAAATATAGTTGTTTCGACTTCAAATATTCCTTTTACTTATTGTCCGGGTATTATCTAGGAAACTCATGATTTCCAATTTAATTGTTTATATTTAAATTAAAGGAATGTGTCACATCGACATTTGTCATTTCTACAGAGGCTACATTCTCATTTGTTCACTTTTATTTGCAGGTATGAGACGGAGCCCAAGACGTTTTACTCTGCCAAATGGAGTCTCTTGAGAAACTGAAGATAGACGGTTTAAAATGTACAAAAAAAAATTCATTTTGTTGCATTAAAGTGACATTAAAATGTTTTTATAGACAGTTTGTGGCAATACAAATTACTGGAAAGTCATTCCCTATGCAGGCACATCAGTTTTCAGAGCAAATCAGAATTTCTTTTATGAGACTATCTATGCTAAAAATGGTTCAAATGCCAGAGACAAATGATAATGAAATTTTACTTGAAGTCTAAAGAAATTACTCGGAGCATTACAAATGCAGCATGCAGCTAATATTTGGATTTATAATGGTTTAGCACAATATTTAATTGTTAGTCTCAAACAGCGCGCCACTCCCACCACGCTGTACGTAGGGCACCAAGTGCTGAATGGGCACCAAAAATAGCCTAATGAAAAATCAATCATCATATCATAGTCATAATAATTATAATGCTGATATTATTTCAGTATAGAATATTATAGGCACTTTTTAAGGATGTATATAACAAAACAGAGGAACTTGAGCATTTAATTACTCTAGAAAGTAATGATTGTGCTGCCACCACTGGTTATAGTCCGTTGGAACTGGCAAAAAAATTTTTTTTTTTCTTTTTTTTTTTTCTGGGGGGCATCATAAAGGAATTATGCTTAGGGCACCAAAATCGCTAGCAGCGGTACTGGTCTCAAATACTTTCAGACTTTGGAGCCCTCAGCTGGAAAGAGATTTATTTGCATACAATTGAAGGCTGTGTCTAATGGGTTTACAGTGTATATTTAATAAACAAATCTGTACTGCCATCTAATATTTATGTGCTTCAGATTTCCTAAGGTTGTGTAAGTTTAGTAGTTAAGAGAATTTGAGCATCCACACTAGTGTACAGAAACAATTTCATTAGTTTACTAAGATGACAGGTCTTCATTGAAAACGTCTCAGGTTACAACTGTAACCCTAGTTCCCTGAGTAGGGAACAAGAAGATGTGTCGATGGCGCTTTGGGAACGCCCCTGCGTGATTGTGTCCGATGCACTTGTGTCAAATAGTTGAATGGCGAGAGTGAGCGTCACCGGCAGGTGATGTCACGACCAGTAAATGTTAAAAGCGCTAAAACCTCCTGAGGGCACCGAGGTGGGTCGGGCACTGTATACTGTGGTGTACACTGCCCTCAGAGGTCTGACACCAGTGGCTTCCAGAAAAAGTGGAAGGCCCTGACACGGAGGTTATAAACTCCAAAACTCATTGTACACATGGGATTGAGATGGAGAATCTTCAATTCCCTTAATTCCCAAATCCCTTGACTCGATGCTCAGCACATCCATCTCCTCGGTGGTGGAGAGCTGCAGCACTGTATTATACCATTTATTTCCTCAAAATGTAGCCAACTCATTTAATTACTCAATTAAATGCAGTAAAATATCAACCAGAAAAGTAAAAAAAAAAAAAAAAAAAAAAAAAAAACATCTGGATGAAAGACTGAACTTATACATGAATCTAACTAATGAAAGTCAGATAAGCATTCATCATTTAATTTCTCAAAATTAAATGCAGCCCACGTATTTAATTACTCAGAATCAAACAGGAAACGATCAACTAGACAAGTAAAACATGCACTTTCTGGATGAAAGGCTGAATTTATACTAATCTAACTAATGAATATCAGATATGCATTCAATTAAATGCACTCAATTAAATGCAGTAAAATATCAATCAGACAATTAAAAAAAAAAACGATCTGGATGAAAAGCTGAATTTATATATGAATCTAACTAATGAAAGTCAGTTAAGCATTCATAATTTAATTTCTCAATTAAATGCACCCAATTTATTTAATTCCTCAAAATTAATCAGTTTTACTACGTTTAATTTTGAGTAATTAAATAAATTGGCTGAATTTCTTTTTTTTTAATTAGTCTGATAATTTCTTTATACAAATAACAAAAAAATGGGGAAAAAAGTAAGCTTCAGTCTACAAATATTACATATGATTTATCTCAAAACCTTAGTAAATGGAATCATGCTGTCATTATAATTCATTATCCTTTGATCACTGACAATGAAAGTGCAATGACCTGAGTTGTATTGATCCCATCTGCTGATCCGCACCCTTCATCAGCAGCCAGAATCGAACAGCTTCTGTTTGAGAAACTGCCTTTAATCTACTAAATCTCAGCACTTTATTGCATCCTATTTGCCTGACCCCTTGCCTGACCTGATCTATATAGGAAAGTGTAATGCTTAATATTGTAAACCTAGTTTTCAGCACCCCATCCAATCAGAAATAGTCTTAGTTTGGGAATCTTTTAAATCATCTTGACTTCGAAAAGTGTCGTATTATCAATCAGCAAACGGGTAGACATTAACGACATAGAGGAGATGCAAAGTAGTAAGGAATGAAGTAGACAGCTCACCAGTGATATTGTTGCTCATGTGGGCCTCTTGTCTTTGTGTGTGAATGCATTGCTCTTGAGCCTTAATATGCTCAGCCACCAGAGCACATGCTGGATGAATCGTTTCCACCTGAGAATGATGATGGAAAAAAAAAAAAAGGTGTGAGGCAAATGAATTTACAAAATGCAGCACATATTAAGAAACCACATAAACATGCTGAGCCTATTACAGAAAGATGGTGAGCAATTTCACAATGTAGTCACTTGCCATTAAGTCAAATTGACAATAAAATCAGGGAAAATCGTTCAATTTAAAACATTAATTGCAAACAGCTTGTACATATGTTTAACTCCATTTGTGTTCCACAAAAGAAAGATCCCCAGCATTTTTGCATGCAACAGATTGAAAATGCATTGCATATATCTATTTAAGGGATCTAAGTATTTATCAGACTAAGACTTCAGACTGAAATATCTCATCAAAAAGCCCCAGCCACACACCAATATTAGTCTGTAAAATCTTGTTATCTTTGAAGCAGCCATTGAACCCATTTCATCAGTCTCTTGCCATCATTTACTACAATTAAATGCATTAGAGATGCAGAGAAATAAAGAGGGAATGACTATATAACAAGATGTGTGGGATGTTGTATTTTCAACAACTTAAAAAGGAAAAGTTGTTTCTGTTTCACCTCTTTGCTGCATAAAAAGACCTGTAACGGCCACCCACTTATTCCTGAGAGGAATGAGAGAGAGTCAGAGGTGGGTGAATGCTAATGATCCGATTAAGCCTGAGGTTACAGTGGAATGAGCTGTAGAAACGGATTCAGAAGTTCCTGAAACATACCTACGCATCTCCAAAGGAAAACAGAAATGGTGAATCATAACAATACCAGGAAAAGTGAATTGTTGTATTTATTCTAGAGGGACGCCTCAGGGGTCTGTGTGTCATCCTCGATGTGTGAATCAAATCAATAGTATGACGTCAGTATGGAAATCAAAGTAAATGTTCCAGCTATGTTGACTATTATTTATCCAGTAGTTGACGTTGGGCATATCCCTTTCACAGCGCAAATAGGCAGAAATGGATGTTTTCAGGACACAAGTTGATGCATTGAGTGAGAGCGCTAGTGTGAGTGTGTTTATTGCTGTTTGTGTTTAGAAAAGTCTGCGTGTTTGCTTGTCTATTTGTCTGCGAGTGCTTGTTAGTGCTTATGTTCTCTCCGAATTCAAAACAGAACAGATGGTTGCGCTGTTGGTTTCATTGACCTCTGTCGCCTGCTGGTAGGCGAGATAAGAGAGAATGAGTTCGGGAAGTTTTCACTGGTTTAGTTGCAGTGCATTTCTAAAACAAAAAGAAAGACTCTCACAAACAAGTCTCGCATATCTCAAGGTCTATCAGAATCTTCAGGACGGAAAACGAACTAGCCTAAAAAAAACATCTTATAAGACAGAAAAAAATATTTAAATTATGATAACATAACGATACATTTTAGTGCTGTTAACATACCCTAATTTCAAGAATATTATTGGCTGTCAACTCAATTTCTGAATTAATTGTCTATGCAGATTATTGTATTATATAAAGTCAATCATTTAAAACACAATGGTTAAAAAAGCTAAGTAAAAGTAGTCCATTCCACTCCGATTTCAATCATTTGAAGGCACAATGAAAGCAATTCAAGAGTGTCGCTGTTGGTCACAAGATAGTGTGTCAAAGAAATTGTATGTCATTAACATCAAACCTGGCAACAGTTTTTAAATGTGAATGAGATTTATATACTGTGTCATAAAGAACCATTTTCAAGAATTAACAACTTAAATTTGTTCCTCAGAACAAATCATATGGCTTCGGAATTCTTGAAATGCAGTGCACATTAGAATGGACTGCTTTGTCATTTTAGATCCTTTTGTGTTTCATGGGGTTTAAACCAACAAGAGGGTGAGTAAATGATAAACCCTAAAAGTTTTTCTTGGCTAATGATAAACCCCAGAAAAGGTTGTCAGTGAGTAAACAAACCGATTACTCTGAAAATAGCTGAATACGGCACTGGAGTAACATTTTGGTAGTACTGTAGGATGATTTTTTTTAAGGATAGATTGAGATTTACTGCTCAGATATAAAACAGAAAATTATCCTTTTGAATGTATACAATTTACCGTTGTTTTTGTTTTTTGCATTTGCATTCTATAAAAATATAATTTGTATAAAATAATAATAAAAAAAAGAGTACTTGGTAAAGTTGGACTTTTGGCTGTTAGGAAATAGAATGCAAGTTTTTGCATTGAAACATCACACAGTACACATTAACATTGATCAACTCTCAAATCTTTTCAAAATTTGTATTTTATTTTAAAATGAGAATGGTTGTCTATACAGTGCTGGTCAGAATTATTTCCCCTTTGGTAAATATGATCAAAGATAGCTGTAAACAAAATTTTAAAACAAGATTAAAGCTCTGAGTCTTCTCCTATAATGCCTGATAGTTTGGAGAACACCGGAAATAGATCAGAGAGCATTCCTCCATACAGATTCTCTCCAGATGACTGTTCCCTGGGAGGACCGGATGGAGGAGGCTTTTGAGAGAAAGAGGGCCAAGTATGAGGAGCTGGCAGGCGAATGCCGAAGCAGGGGGTGGAGGACCCGATGTAATCCCATCGAGGTCGGGTGCAGAGGATTCGTCGGCCAGTCACTGATTAGGGCCCTCAAGATGCTTGGAGTGGAGGGACTGCACATCAGAAAAAGCCGTCAAGAACATCACGGACGCCGCCGAAAAGGCGTCAAGATGGCTGTGGATCAAGCGGGGCGATCCATGGATCATACAAGCTACTCAGGGTCTGATCAACCCTGGCTGGGTCACCTGGGCGAGGGTGTATGATGTTGTGAGACCCGAAACACCCAAGGATACATCACTGATGATGTGTCTGAGTTGCACCAGAGGTGTATTTCAATAACAATAACAGATCCTTTAGATTCCCAGATCCCATCTTAAGTGTTTGCTGCCAAAAATCTGTTTTTTGTTTGTTTCATCTGTCCATAGAATGTTTGAAAACTAACTGACACTACTGGAACTTCAAACGGGACGGGTTCTAAGATGAATTGAAGGAAGAAAAAAAAAAGCTTTTTTGGCAGCAAACACTTAAGATGGGTTTGGTGCACAAATGGATAAAAAGTACCCCATGTGTAAAATGAAATACTCTGCTATATCTTTAATGCTGTGGGCCTAATTTTTTTGCCAGAGTTCCTGGACTTCTTTTTCAGATACATGGCATCATAGATTCAACCAAATACTAACAGATAAAAAAGAGAGATGCTTTGGAAACACTATGCACTATTCCTTCTAGTGGAGGAAGCTATAGATTGGAATATGGTCTCCACGACCTCGATCGAGAATCCTGATTCCATGAGCTGGGCTCCCTCAGGGGCCAAGCCCACAGTTTCACATTGTTGTCGCATACCATACCATACCTAGAAAAGTGGTCCTCTGAGACAGAATGACCACACTCTTCTTGGCGTTGAGCCTCAACCCCATCATCTTTATGTGGGACAGAGCAACATCTCAAAGCCAAACCACCATCTGCTCGGACTGATCTAAAAATCAACCAATCGTCGATGTAACTCAACATGCGGATCCCCTGGAGTCTCAGGGGAGCCAAAGCTGCATCCACACATTTGGTGAAGGTGCGGGGTGATAAACCTAGGCCGAACGGAAGAACCCGATATTGGTACGCGTCGCCCCCGAAAGCAAACCGCAGGAACTTCATATGATGAGGATGGATGGATATATGGAAATAAGCCTCCTTCAAGTCTATCGTTATAAACCGGTCCTTGGACTAAATCTGTGACACAATCTATTTGAGTGTAAGCATCTTGAACTTGAGTTTCTGAACCTTGCAGTTTAGTTGTCGCAGATCTAGAATAGGACACATCCCCCATCTTTTTTTGTAACAATGAAGTACTGGTTATAAAACCTTGACTCCCTGCTGGGAGGAGGAAACCTTTCTAATAGCCCCCTTTCGTAGAAGAGTCTGTACTTCCTGCTCCATAACCAGAGCCTGTTCGGTGTCCACCACTGTAGAGAGGACCCCTAGAATTCTGGGCGGACGAGAATCGAACTGAATTCTGTAACCCTTTTCTGTTGTATACAGGACCCAATGAGATATGTTTGGCAGTAGCTTACACACTGCCAGAAAAGCTACTAAGGGAACCAGTATCTCGAGACTTGCCTCTGGATTTGGTCGAATAGTCACTTCGGTGGCGAACCAGCAGGGAACAGTGAAATAACTGCTTTACAAACCCTCCTCGGAGGATCGTTTGAAGATGCTGACACCTCCATGTCCTGAAGCGGCGAACCGGCAGGGAACAACAGAACTGGCAGTGCAGCGACCCTTCAGAGAGTTGCCCCTCTGGAGGGCACCGAGTAAGGCTGTCGCGGTTATGGAATTTCCCTTGCGGTAATGTTGAGTGGCTCAATAGCACGGTATGCGGTATTACCACCATTTATTTATTTATCTAATTCATATGTTTTTGTTGCTATATAAATAAAGTTTACGATGTGGACTAAAACAAGGAAATTTTCAGTAACAAATGTAACCGAAACTAAACAGCGTCTACAGTATATGCGCATTGAAAGACTTTCACTCAGCGCGCATATTGTTATGACAACGGACTTTGAGCGAGTCATTGAACCGTTCATTCAACAAACACGTTTAAAAAAGCTGATTCATTAAAGAGATGTAAAGAAACAAGATGTTAATTATTTTTAACTTTGAGGTTCAACTTTTCAAGGCTCAGCTGAGCAGCAATGCGTCGCATAGGCAACGATGAAGCTGATGCTTCACTTATTAGAGACCCGTAGCATTGATTCAATGCGTGACTCACTGATTTTATTTCCCCGCGGCTTCCCGAGGAGAAACGGCAACCCGTCTCTACCCAGAGAGGACCACCCTTAGAAGTCTGATAGCCTCGGCGTCAGGACGACTCCTTTGTCGACAATGACAGTCCTCAGATCTTACTTACCTCTAACCGGCTTTGACTGTAACCGCCACCCAGGCCCCCCTGATTGTAGAGGAGCCCGAATGCCGATGCTTTGTTTTTGCTGCACTCCGAGCTGCGAGGAGCTTGCAGACTGCTCCCGCCTAGCAGTCTCGGGAACATTAGATCAGCGAGGGAGAAACTTCTGGAACGCTGCTGATTGCTTCTTCAGCTCCTGAAATCTACATACCTAAGCACATTAGCCTGGTATGACTGCTAAATTGACATAGTATGCAAGCATGCCGCAGCCTGACCTGCTACCCACCAGTGCTGAAGTAGATTTTGAGGACCCCCTTGAAAACGAGATGTTCCATCTCAAGGGGTTATCCCCTAATTAAATGAATGAATGAATGAATTTTAGTGACTTGGTGGGTAACATCAGGGCTTTTAATGACGATGCTGACTCGGGAGAGAGATAGCTTGCAAGCATCTCTTCAGCCTGCGGCATAGTCACATAACCTACATCTTTAATACCAATAACATTGCAATAAGTCAATGTTTATGGATTAAAAACACAATATGAGACTGGATTATTACATGCCCTCGACACCTCAGTGTGGTGGTCGGGAAAAATGGCAAACCCCGACCAGGATCCTGTGATGTAGATGGTAGGTATCTTTCATCTATCAAACTTTTCTTTTTATAATCATCCTGTTTCTCTGCTCTCCATCAATATTTAATTTAGCCACAGCAGGAGTAACAACCTCCATAAGCTCCTCATCAACAGGGGAATGAGATGGGGAATTCTCATAATCCCCTGCATCAATGCTGACAACGTCTTATTCCTCAGAACTGGATAATCACAGCATTGGTGAAATCCCGGGGAGAAATAACCACAGCGCGGTTACCAGCAAATAACCAAGGCACTGGATCTGGCAGGTGAATGCTGAGATGGGCTGGGCGGGCCCATATCAAACCCCACTGTCAGATCCATTGGTGAACCCCAAGATGTGCGTCGCTGCTGTACCTCAGCAGCAGCAGGACCTGCACCCTGGAGAGCGCGCACCGAACCGTCCTCCTCGAAGTACGCCTGGCGGGAGTGAAATATTCTGTGAAATATTGTGCCTGCAATAACAGCCAACAATAAATAGAGAGAGACAGTATACAGAGACCGTTTTCAGGTGTGCTGTATAGTTTCCTGGTCAATGACGTCACTCTCACTATGGTCTTGTCTCTCCATTAGACTGATTATACACATGCTTCACGACGCAATCACACAGGGGCGTTCCCACATCGTCTCGACGCAGCTCGAGTTCCCTTGAAAGGGAACCAAGCATCTGCAATGGCCATCCCAGTCCCCAGATCTGAACCCTAGAAAATGAGTGGGCTGAACTAAAGAGAAAAAGCGCCAAGATGGATTTGGGAATCTGAAAGACCTGGAAAGATTCTGTGTAGAGGAATGGTTTCTGATCTATTGTCAGGATTTCTCCAAAATTATCAGGCATTATATGAGAAGACTCAGAGCGGTTATCTTGGCAAAAAAAGTATTTAATAATATAAGGGGGCAAATAACATGTTTTGGAGAAAAACATTTACCCTGCATATAATCTGCATATATTAAGACTGCATATAATCTACATTAAACCCAAGCAGACACTACAAATCTCCCTGGTATTGACTAAGGCCAAGGCCAAGGCTCATCTTTGCATCCAGAAACTGTGAGGGGAATAATAACGATGAAAGACCTCTATGCATCACTACAACAAATTCAATTTGTTTGTCAGGATGGGTGAGAGAAGCACTGGAGACACACCTGTGCAGTAAAGCACTTTGTTTCAATTAAATCTATATTCACAGGACTTTTGACTCATCCATGTAGCTTTAAAAGTCTCCAAAATGTAAAGTCTCCTATCTTGCCAAAAAACAATTGACACATCTGCTGATAAAGGGTGTTCAAGGCCGCCTCCATGTCTCCCCACAAATTGATATTATAAATGTACTGATCAAATGTATATCATTGCACCAAAAATTCTGCAACAAGGAGCTAAAAATCCCTTTTTGTTCTCACTGTCTAAATATCTTAAGTAAATAGACACCTGTTGTCTTCAATCACGCTAACCTCTGCACTAAAATGTTCTGGTGACCTGATCAGAAATGTTAAACATGTTGAGAGGACAAATAAAGAAGAAAAATAACGGACCGATAAAGATCCTGTTATCAGTCAAATAGCATCCAGCGGCCCCGAGGAAGAGGCTCTTGAACACATGGAATCATTATTATAGGAAATGAACATCCATTCAGGGAAGGAAAGCCATATCATTAGAGGGAGTACCAAACAACAACTACATTTAATTACAACACTGATTTGCGCTCTTCTTTGTGGCCTGTGCTCCTCAGAAACTGGAATGGTAATGTACCTTTGAATTAGCAGAACAGAATTCTTGTATTTATTTATTTATTAATTTTTTAAGGCCAGTAAGTCACATAAAATGCATGACAGGAACCTCAATTGGCCACTTTACATATAGTAAAAATATGTCAGTGTTCCTGTACTGGAAATGGTCATCAAAACATCATTAAAAGGAGACCGGGATCTCAGGTCAGTGCAGCTAATCAAATCAACATCTGTGACACATCAGCACATTAATAGCACTGGACTGATCCCTAGAGAAAATAATGGAAATCAAACAGAATGGATTACACTTCATCTGCATCATTAGCTCAGTATGATGCCTTTTTAAAATAAATGTATATTTGTCTATATTTCTAAAAAAAAATCTCACATACATATGAAAGCAGGGCTATAAACACATTTACCTTTTATGATGTGCAACTCAAACAGCATACATTCAACATACTTTTTCTAATTCAGTGGTGCAGTGTCATGCCTTTTCAAATAAATATGTCAATCTCTCTCAAAAGAAAATCTCACATGATGAATCTGGAGGCAAATGCTAAAATTTGCAAATGAAATACTTCAGGAAATTCAACATGATTTGGTTTGTCATACTAAACATGTGTTAAGTATTTTATCTATGCATGGAGCATTGAACTCATATTAATTTAAATTAATTTGTCACACAAAGGGAAAGGATGATTAAAGCTGGTGAAAAACGTTTAACATGCCATATACAGATGTGTTAATCAACAATAAGGTTGATTAAACAGTCTATGAAATGATTTCTGATATTTGGAAATATTCTTTTTTTTATGCCATAGCCCAACAACAGAATCCACTGGCCACAGGAGGTAATCAAATTGCAATGACTTCTTGATTTTAAAAAGCACCCAGTCTAATCACGACAATTCACAGAATACCAAGATTTTAGAACTCTGCAATCTCAATTTAAAAATCACAATGTATATTGTGCACAGTAACAATATAGAATATTAATACAAAATACAATATTTGATAGATACAAAGCAAATAATCCACGGAGATAACTCACTGTTTCCCAGATGCTCTGGTGAATCCCCAAACTCAGTAAAACGGCGACCAGTCTTAAGGTTGATAAAGTTCTGAAGAGAAACATGATTAGGACTCCGGTATAATAGGAAAGAATTAAGTTTGTTACTGTCTAACCAGGTTACGCAGAAGCCTCTGTTAAATCTCTGGATGTTTTACAGTAGTCTCGATGTCTCCAACCATACTCTGCGCTGTCGTTCAGCTCAAAGTCCTATGTCGTATAAAGCTCGCAATACTTGTAATTGAACCATGCGTGTCTTCCTCATAACAGCGCGTAAACAACCTGTCGCTGTGAGTTCCCAGCACAAACTGAGCTGGAGAGTGGCGCGCGTGGCGAAATGAAGGCATGGTGTGCCTGACTACTTCACCCATAGATAGCCTACATTATGAATTCCAGTGGTTATTTTAAAAACTGTTTGAAATAAAGCAAAAGGTTTTCAACCGTAAACTAGCCAAACTAGTCGCGAGAGAAAAAGACACCAAACAGACCAATGTTTACCTTAGCAGGTAGGCTATTCGTCCCGTCATCCAATTAAATCATTCTTCCTCAGGCTTCAATAAAATGGAGTACACTAGTATTAATTATATTGTTGAATGTAGGCTATTACCTACCTAGACAATTATGCAATTTATCGGTGTTCCACAGGTATTTTATTACTACTAAAAAATACTGCAATGTGCAATAATTTACCCCGGATAAATGCACAACGGGGTAAAATGCACATTTGATTAGACTCCTATTAACCACTGGGTGGCACAAAAAGACATCGCAGCACTTGCCTAAACATTTGCGTTTCACGAGTTCACACTCACTAATGATCAGAGAATAAAAATAGTTATGCGTATTTGGCGTGCTGTCCGGGGGGAGGGCTCCGAGCTCGGAAATTGGGCCCGAACCCAGAGTACTCCCCCCGTATCTCTGTTTAGGAAGATAATTAGGCAAGTGTGAGGAGATGGGGTGGTGGAGGGATGCTGAGAACAGTCGAGGAATAAGGGTGAGTCAACTGTGTGTTTTTATAGGCTTTACTTGTGCTGATTGAGTGAACCAGTTGATTACTGATTGCTGACAGCTGGCTGACTTGATTGTTTGATCATTAGAACGTGATCCTCCCGAAACTTGTTAATAAAACATCGATTAAACGTCAATTTGAACGTGGAAGTTAGGCCGATTCTTGATGCTGTCTCGTGCAGCCATAAATATACTATATAGCTATAGCCTACTATTTAGAATGTCTAGGGGAGAGCAGGGCTCAACGTAACGCTTTTTTGACTTTCTCAGTTTGTGTAAATCTACTTAGGGTTTAGAGTATTTATTTTTTTCCCACATTAATTTCCCACGTGTCTAGTACACTTATGTGGGTCTGTTTTATTAATACAGTGTAAACTTTTTTCTTGATTTACCCTGAAAAAGTGGAAGTGAAATGTGACAACATGCCCCATAGGTGAGGTACATTGTAACGTGTGAGGTGTAGCCTACATTGTAACATCACCATATAACAACTTAAAATGCTATCTGATCTAATAAAAAAATACAATTATTAACCTTTTCATATAAAAAAAAATGCAATAGATCTTATATTTTGTCATTTTACTGTAACACTAAAATTATAAATATAATTTAGCCTATAATAATTAAAATTTTAACCCACTAACTAAAAACTTTTTTTTATTATTATTTCAATAGCGTAATTATGTTTCTTATAAGTTTATTAGGGTTTTGTGTTACATCTTATGTTATTAAATTAATGTTCATTGCATTATTTTAGAGTCATGTGTGTTACCATGATGCCGTTTTGCATTTGTGTACAATCACACTGTGCAGCTTCATGCTATTCCTCAGCTTGTGGAAAAGTTGATGAACTTTCAAATTCATGAACGATATGAGGAGTAACCCAAAGACAGCACAAATTATTACAAAAGTTCTGGTGGGAGTAAGCCTTTTTTGTGAGGTGGAACAAGAAAGATAATCTATTCCTCCACCTCATCTCAGTAGGCTAATTAGTGGGTTAATTATGTAATATTAAATTGTGATAAATAATGCATGCCTCTGTTTTATTCCTAATGATAGTCCTTATTGTTTTTTGTTTTTTTTCCCATTCACTATATTTCTTTTTGGTTCCCAGGTCTTTTCATTGCCCTCATTTAGCCTTTTTAAATTTCATTGTGAAACTTTGATCGTCTTGTGTGACTGAACTGCAAGGACTACCAAAAGTCAAACTATGGTCACAAGTGAGCATCTGTGTTTCTTTGGCCTCCCCCTAAGGGAAATAACAATTTGTATTTGATGTTTTTATCCAGCTATAGGGAAAACATTTTCTTAGCTGGACTGCAGATCCCAATGTTTCCAGCTGCCTTGTCATGCTGAGAGAAAGAATGCGAAATAGAATTTCTTTTAAGGACAGACTGTCATAAACATTCATTTCCACAAGCTGTCTTCAAAATAAACCTGATTTAAACCAATAGTCTGTGCATGGTCGTGCTGTGTGATAAATATTCAGTTCTGTGACTATAATGGCTAGATGCAATTTTCAGACTAATTTATATAAAAATCCCTCTCCACTCTCACTCACTTGTTCTCTATTTAGCAAACAACAAACACATCTCAGTCAATTCAATTCAATTCAAAGTTCATTTATTTGTATAGTGCTGTTCAGAATACATATTGCTTTCAAATGTTGTTGATTACAGTTACAATATAAATACAATTTGGCAGTGGTGTATGTTGATTCAGAGTTGGCATCATCTGAAGTCCTCGCAAGGCTCGGTTCTTCTGTTCACAGGTGTTGAGTCATCTGAAATCTTCATAAGAGGTCGGATCCAAACCGAAGCTGCCGTGATCTCTAGTTAGAAGACTGAAACGGAAAGCAGATTGAAAATAATTAGCAGCTGCTGTTCATAACATTTCAAGGCAAGGCAAGTTTATTTAGCACATTTCATGCAATTCAAAGTGCTTTACACAGAAATGACTGAAAATAATCCCAAAAATAAAAGCAAGGAAAATTAAAACAGTTAGAAAGGGATTTAAAAGAGATATATGATAGAGTTATACAATTTAATTAAAGTAGTAAAAAGATACATATATACAATTCTCATCTGGCAAAACACCGGTGTATCATATTTTTCACAAATCCTAAA
Source organism: Pimephales promelas (assembly GCF_016745375.1). The sequence goes on along the minus strand of NW_024121099.1, from coordinate 21,185,184 downwards.
GTGATCACTGTGTCTGTGGTGTTCTTTCGGCGCGCCTATAAGAAATCTATTGGACATCTCCGATGAACCCCATTCCTAAAATGAAGATTCTTATTGGTGCATCCTTGTTTCCTTTCCTCGTCTTAGCTCCACCACTGATGCGAGGAAAGGCCGCAAGGAAAGAAAATGAGGATTGAGGAATCAAATGAAAGCTTTTTTACACACTGTCTGGAATACTTGATCACTCGAGCGTAATTTCACAGAGTCATCAGCAGCGCTCAAAGGATCTGCCCTCATGTTGTTGAAGTTTGGATATTTAAGAAATTAATAAACAATAAAGCAAGATAATCTGTTGAAATATGTGAGATGTGCGGTTTAAATAAACTGCAAAGGTATAGTATAAATTAATTGTGACCGACACGAAGGTGGAGGAGAATTTAAACTTGTGCCAGGTTTAGTCGATAAAACACTTCCGCAAAGGATACATCCGTATATCCACACTCATAACTCACCTCCTCACCCCTTGATCCTCGCATCCTCATGGTGCAATTAGAGACCTGAGATGTTCTTCAAGATGGCTGGCTGAGCTTGATCGGTTTCCGGGTCATTGGATGGGGGACAGAGGAGAGAGGAGACAAGGAGGTATACTGAGAAGCACCCCATGTGTATCCTTTGCAGAAGTGTTTTTTCGACTAAACGTTACTCAAGTATAAATTCTCCTCCCCCTTCACATCTGTCAAAATAATTTTAATTTATACTTTACCTCTGCAGTTTAAATAAACCACACATCACACATAATTTAACAGGGTATCTTGCTTTATTATTATTTTTTGTAAATTTCTATCCAAACTTCAACATAAAGGCAGCTACTTTGAGCGCTGCTGATGACTCTGTGAAATGACTCTCGATTGATCAAGTCTTCCAATGTATAAAAAGCGTTCATTCGATTCCTCCATCCTCATTTTCTTTCCTTGCAGCCTTCCCTCGCATCATACAGGGGTGGAGCTAAGACGCAAGGAAAGGAAACGAGGAAAGGAAACAAGGATGCACAAATAAGAAATGAGAAGCACCCTCTGTGATTTTTGTGAATGCTGAATGCTATATATATATATATATATATATATGTGTGTGTGTGTGTGTGTGTGTGTGTGTGTGTGTGTGTGTGTGTGTGTGTGTGTGTGTGTGTGTGTGTGTGTGTGTGTGTGTGTGTGTGTGTGTGTATTTTTAGGAAAAGGACATTTCTAAATTTCGATAGATAGACAGAATGATTGATTGATTGATTGATTGATTGATTGATTGATTGATTGATTGATTGATTGACATCGATACCAAAAATTCCCATTCAGTTATCATTTAAAAAAAAAAAGGAATTAAAGATTTGAACTTATACATTGTATTTTAATAAGGATGTATTTTACATGATGATTTAAATAATGATTAGTTAATACTACAGTTAACCCAATAACTTTAATAACTGGAGTCAGTACGTCATTGTATTGATCAGACACTTACCAATATCCTGATGGGCTCACAAGTGGTGCAAATTTGATTGATTTAACTGAGAAAAAAATATACTGAAAGATAAATTACATCTTACAAGAAAGGGAATGTTTACGCACACAAACACACAGACAAACACGCACAAAAAATGTGTATGCATAAAAAGCCAAATGTTAAAGGCCTAACAGTAAATGTACTATTAACTGTAATGATGTACAATGGGCCTGCAGCACCACAAATTCAACGCATTCTCACCCCAAGGCGTCACCTTTGACCATGCTTCAATATTTGACGTTTTAGGCGCCCTTTAGCGTCACTTACATGACGCGATCCTACGGCGTCATCTAACTGACGCTAAAGGAAAGCGTCAGTTAGAGCAGGGGTTCTCAACTCCAGTCCTCGCGACCCACTGCTCTGCATATTGTGTATGTCTCACTTACTTAACACACCTGATTCAGATCCTCAGCTCGTTAAGATAGACTCTACGGCTATCCTAACAAGCTGAGGATCTGAATCAGGTGTGTTAAATAAGGGAGACATACACAATATGCAGAGCAGTGGGTCGCGAGGACTGGAGTTGAGAACCCCTGAGTTAGAGGACGCGGTTAGGTTTAGGTGTGGGGTGGGGGTAGGGTACACGCGATCCTAGGGCGTCATCTAACTGACGCTAAAGGGCGCCTAAAGCGTCAGATATTGAAGCATGTCCAAATGCTTCCCAAGGCGTCAGTTAAGTGACGGCTTGGGGGTGAGAATGGGCTGACCAATTATATGAGGGACATACAATGTGTTTTACATGGCATTTAGTGTACCAGGACACAGTGAAAATGTTGTTTCCCATACAAGATGACAAACATCTCAAGAGTTTATGGTTAAACTAAGTTTTAAATAGCAGCTAGGCATATGTTAATGTCCTATAGTGAGGCTTGGCCAAGGCTTCGGAATTTTTTTTTAAAGAGAAGCAAGCAGATTTCACTGGATCCAACTACTGCCTGATTAGTATGCATCATATTTTGAGTTTAAGCAGTTTGACTCACTGAAGGGTAGCAAATAAAGTTGAAAGCAGGATCTATAATCAGCATATTTAACATAGAACTCAAGCAACAACTCAAAATAACACAGCAGAGAACGGACAACGGACAACTGAACAACAGAAACCAAGGACTTAAATACAAAAAGGTAAACAAGGTAGCTAAATGAACAATAGGTGAACGTAATTGGTAACTAAGGAAACAAAATGGGACACACTTGGTCGCCTTATGATTACTGATGTGCAAGCAGGAACAGGGAGAACAGAACCAAAACTAAATTAACCAATAACATAAACATTACAGTTTGAGGTATGGTGAAAATAATGATTACTATTTATGGTGAACATGATCCGAGATGGTAAATAAGGGAAACATCCAAAATATTCAGGGCTGTGGAGGCTTCATTAACAGATTGAAAGCCCCCTAAAATGAGACTGATGTATATTCTGATGCTAGGCTAAAAAGTAGCACAAAATAAACATCTCTTCCATTGATGTTCTTGATCTATTCTCATCATTTTCAATATATATCTTCAGAACCGTAAAAAAAAAAATGTGTAATGTGCCTCCTATAAAAACCTTTTAAAATTTCTCACTCTGTTAACAGTTTAAACATGCACTGAATGTTATTACCATAAAATCAGCACTTTTCTGTTAGAAGGTGTCAGCATTTATTGGGATATGTGCAACAAACTGACACATGTGCTCCTTTTATTAGTCTCTTGACTTTCATCTTCCTTCAGTTATTCTTCATGCACATTAATGGAGGATGTGTTTGATGTGTATCAGCTTATGATCAGCAAAATCAGTGACCTTTGCTGATCTCAGGAAAATTGTGATGTACAATAAAAGGCATTACGTTATGCAGACCTACGGAAGAAGAGCTGATATGGGAATGTCATGGCAATACTTGTTTAGAAACAATCATTTAATGAATGTCATTTTATCTATACTGTATATAATACTGTACTTCCGCGCGGTCGGAGGCGGAAGAGAACTGTCCGGTCATCGGGTCCAGTGGTTCATGAGATCTCGTGTCCTGTGCTGCCCGAGCTCCTGGCTATCATGTCCCTTTTATGCAGCCAGAGACGGTTCACGTCCCTTCTGCGGAATCAGAGACTTTTCATGTCACATTGGCGGAATTAGAGGCTGTTCACGTCCTGTCTGCCTGGCCTGAGATGGTTCTTGAGTCAGAGCCAGTTGTTGATCCTGAGCCAGTTGCCGGAGACAGCGTTGCAGAAGTCACTTCTGCGGAATCAGAGACTGTTCATGTCACATTGGCGGAATTAGAGGCTGTTCACGTCCTGTCTGCCTGGCCTGAGATGGTTCTTGAGCCAGACCAAGTTGTTGATCTTGAGCCCGAGCCACTGTTTCTGAGACCCATTCTCAGGGCTTCTGGAATGTTATTGGACTACTTCGAGCGTCTGGCCAGAATCCTGGTGGTGCCTTTTGGACCTGTCATGCCCGCCGTTGTTGCTGAGCCAGAGCCAGCATGCAACACAACTTCTCGTTCAGGCCCTAGTCATCTCTATAGGCTTGATTACTGCAATGCTTTTCTGGCTGGACTTCCATCATGCGCTATTAAACCTCTACAAATGATCCAGAATGCTGCAGCTAGTCTGGTCTTCAACGAGCCCAAAAGGGCCCACATCACTCCTCTGTTCATCTCTCTGCACTGGCTCCCACTCGCTGCTTGCATCAAGTTCAAAGCGTTGACACTTGCGTATAGACAACGCATTCTCACCCCAAGGCGTCACCTTTGACCATGCTTTAATATTTGATGCTTTAGGCGCCCTTTTTTGTCAGTTATATGACGCGATCCTACGGCGTCATCTAACTGACGCTAAAGGAAAGCGTCAGTTATGGCTCTTTCAGACTGCACGATTTTCAAAGTAGTCAGGTCGCTGCTCTTTTCACACTGCATGACTATCTTGGCCAGCATTCAGTCGCTGCTGTGTTCACACTGGACGATGGATCGGCGACAGAAGGTTTCACACTGCATGACTTTAGAAAAATCGCCGACAGACTCTGTCTAGCACGCTGCACGCAAACTACATTTCACAACAAACACGCGTGAGATATGAAAAGGAAACAACGCGCGACACCACACGTGCAAGACCGGAGTTCTCACGTGAGACTTTTTTTTTCGACCCGGTTGTGGTACAGCTGGTGAAACAGACACGAGTGCTCCTGCCAAATTTCTACTAATTTTTCTTCCATTTATTGTGTCCAAATAGACCGAGAAGAAGCTTTTTTTGTTGAAACAATGCCATATCATGTTGATATGTGATCTATAACTCCTCCCCGAACTCCCTGCTGCTCTGTATCTTGCTCTCTCACTGGCTGCCGGTGATCGCCGATGTAGTTTTCAGTCAAAACACTTTTCACACAGCAGGATTTTGAATCGCCGACAGGTCCAGATATTTAGCATGCCAAATATCTCACGGGTGTCGGCGACTCGTCGGTGATTCTCTCAGTTCGCGTCTTTGTTCATTCACACTGCGTGATTGTCACTCGCGTGAACGAGCGCCGATTTGCCTGTGATTTCGGGCATTTGTCGGCGATTTCTCAAAACCTGTCGGCGAGCCAAAATCGTGGCTAAAATCATGCAGTCTGAACTCGGCATTAGATGACGCGGTTAGGTTTAGGTCTGAGGTGGGGGTAGGGCGTCATCTAACTGACGCTAAAGGCCGCCTAAAGCGTCAGATATTGAAGCATGGTCGAAATTCTTCCCAAGGCGTCAGTTGGGTGATGCCTGGGGGGTGAGAATGGGCTGGTATAGATTGGCCACAGGATCAGCTTCCTCCTACTTCCACTCATTACTACAAGTCTACATTCCTAGCAGAAGCCTACGATCAGTCAATGAGTGACGGCTCGTGGTACCATCACAGAGAGCATTAAAATCACTCTCCAGAACATTCTCATTCACGGTACCATGCAAATTTACATTTACATTTAGCTGACGCTTTTGTTCAAAGCGACTTGCTATACATGTCAGAGGTCACATGCCTCTGGAGCAACTAGGGGTGAAGTATCTTACTCAGGGACACATTGGTGTCTCGCAGTGGATTCGAACCCGGGTCTCTCACACGAAAGGAATGTTTCTTAACCACTGTACCATCACCACCCTAAAATACCAATAGGAACCATTTGCTTTTACCATTTAAAGCACTACAGTAGAGACCCATAGAGACCACTAATTCCCAAGAAAACTATTAAATCCAAAAGAATTTCTGTAATGGTTTCCATATTTATAAAAAAAACCCCAAAACATTACATTACTGCTTCTTTCCTGTGGGAACCAGAACTCTATAACTTGTTTACTGGTGGTGGGACTGATATTTTGGAATGTTGAAAAAGATGTGCTTGTGTAACTGGTTGAACTTGAATAATGTAGCAGAGTTTTATGACCATATCATTCACTACATATGTAAACATATTTGTATGCAGAAATGTCAAAGAACTACTCTTATTCGGGAAAATAAGTTTAAAGTGTTCCCAAACTTGCGAATGAATTCTCTGTCTCGATGGCTCCATCACAACACTAAAATAAACAACCCGTTCTCATCCTTTAACGTCATATAGAACGCTATATGACAAAACGGCGCTATACTACGCACATGGCACCCTTTATCGTTAATATAACACACGAACCCAAGACGTCATAAATCCTTTAGCGTGAATATGACACGCAGACCTTACCCCACACCTAAACTTAGCCCTCACAGCACGTGTTATATTAACGATAACGGGTGCCATGTGCGTAGTATAGTGCTGTTTTGTCATATAGCGTTCTATATGACGTTAAAGGATGAGAATGCGTTGAAATAAACTCAATCCACTCTCAATAATAACACCAATCCAAACACCGACTACTACAACCCACGGTGTTGCCATGATTTGGCTTCACTTTTATAAGAAATACAGCCGCCAGGTTTCAAACCTGTCGACACTAGATCGGGCTGTCAAAGCAGTCAAGCAGTTCACTAAAGGAGTGAACCATGTATTTGCTTCAGACGTCATTTTCACGTGACTAGTGACGTAATGATACAAGCTCCGAAGAGGTTCATTGCAAGGACCGTTTGAGTTTGAAGCAAGCTTCGGAGCATCGGTGTCAGACATAACATCACTAATGTTTTGGATTTCGTATTTAGTTCTTGAGACCTGGATTTCCTTTGTTGGTTAGTTTGATTTATGTTTCACTTAATTAAACTTCACTTCAACTCTGCACTTGAGTCCTCACTCCATTCTCCACAACCCAACCGTGACACCGCCCCTACCTTCACAACGACCCTAGAGCCATAGCCGAAGCCGAGCCAACACCTAATAGAGGACATTTTGACTCCAGAGGAATGTTGGTTGATGTCAAGTGAATATGACATCTTCAAGTTGGTGGGCAAGAAAAAAAGAACTGTAGAGCGCATTTTTTCCCCTGCAGCGAGTGGTTGTGGTGGTGGTAAGGGTCTCTTGCCAAGGGCTTCAGTCATTCTTACGGACTCTTCTCTGAACTGAGATGTAGTGGGCTGTACTTTCCACACAATTGACATCAGGTTCAAGTACGCCCACAAGCCGTGCGAGTTATTCATGAATTGCAGTTTGCCTGGTGGTTATGTTGCCCCCGCATACCGCCGCCGGAACTGGTATTGTGACACCTGTCGGGCTGTGGTTGGCTAGTAATTTAGCATATGCTAATTCAGATTGATATCTCTGCAGCACTATAACTTGTCATGTTTTTAATGACATCATCGGCCTTATTTCTTCTCATTCTTTTAATGCGTGTAGCTCATTTTTGGGATATTTTTATACCTCAATTACAAAAACACACCGCACCTTTAACATCAAACAGTTCAAGACAAGGAACAAACTGAAACAGAGGGCTTATATACACAGAAAACTAAAGAGCTTAACATAAACTAATTAACAAACTAACTGCAAACAGAAACAGAACACAATGAAACTGGATCAAAACAAATCATACACATGACATACATTTGCATAAAAAAGAAAAGAAAAAGTAATGTAGCCTGTAGCCATAAACACATGTGCAAATTATATTATGTTATATGTTAGCTTCATTTGACACACACTCACAATTGTGATGTAAAACCTAAAGGACACTAACAGAAAAGAGCAAGGGCGACAAAAATGTAAAATACTGTACTAAAACATGCATTAAATACAAATAAGGCCAAATGTAAATTCATGTGTATGAAGCCATTGCCATTCATCTTGTGTGTTTAATTAGATGCATGTTTGGAATGGACATCATTGACGTCTCATGCATTGCACGTCTCATGTAGTGCAAATGGTGTCATGGTAACACAAATTGTCCATAAATACCTTCTTGTGGAGTTGCAGAGGAGTTTGTGTACACAAATTGGAACTTGGGACAAATTGGAACAAATTGGAAGTGATTAACTAGAAAAAGCAAACTACCAAACACTTGACAATCTTTAGGAACTCTCTTTATCTATCTTAAAATAATTAGACAAAAATTCCCATGGAACAGATAATGATGTTGAAAATTACGGCATCTGCTCCCAAAGGTGATAAAATAACTGTGCTGATTGAAATGTATGTAATGCATTTAATAACTTAAATACAACTGGCCTTTGGCCTGAGATGCTATAGGCTTTGGCCCTCCTGCTGCTAAATCCATAAAATTAACCCATGATGGGAACCCCTAAAAAGTTTGATACAGTATATGACAGATACAGCTTGACAGAACATATGATACAGCTTTGATACAGCTTGACAGAACATATAGAATCTTTTCTTCTAAGAGTGTACAAAGGATATGAAATTGACAATGAATGAACTGATGGATTTCCCTAGCCTATAGAAAATCAAAATGTGTAAATAAAGCTCTGTAAAACCTTTTTTTTTCTTTTCTTTTTTTTTTGTTGCAATACTCTAAATAGTAAATACGCCCCATAATCAAAAGTTTAACATCCACTTGTGGTCGTGTGGTCTTCACTTGAACACTTGGGAAATACAGAAAATGTGATGTTATAGGCAAGTGGCCATACAAATACGGCAATTATGGGTATTGGGACAGGCCCAAAAAGTGGAAAGTCCAAGGGCTGATGGACTCTCAGCCAATCAATTTCAAAGAATGGACCAAAATGTTGCCTGATGCCTTTTATTTTAGCAATAGTTGTAATGTAACCAAAAACATAAAATTGTGTAATACTCAGGTTGCTTTACAATAGTTGGCTGGATGGCATTTATTATTACTATTATTAGTAGTAGAAGTAGTATTGTTTCTTATCTCCTAATGACTTTAAATGCAGAAATACAAAATAGAATTTCTTACAAAAAAGACTACATATAAATACATCTTACAAAATTTGAAAACATTTATTATTATTATTATAGATAATACAACAAAAGTGTAGTCCCCAATAGCACCTACTGCATCTTATTAGATTAGAAATGTTTCGCCTGCATATAAATCACATATAAAAAAAATAACATATTGCTAGAAACTAATAATTGTTCATATATTTTTATATTAGTATTAAATATTACTAATGACTTGCATGGCCAAGAATGAGAACTGAAACATGCACATCTCACCGACAAACTGTCTGCGCTGGGGTTCATCTCAGTAAATCATAACACATAGTGCCTTGGCAAATAATAAGGGAGAGTTGTTGTGTTAAGGGTTTATTGAGGTTTTGTTCCGAGACCTTGAAGCAAGTTTCTAACTGAATCAGAGTTTTGTATATTCAGATGTTTGAACTGTAGCCCAAAATCTGGTCCTCCCTGCAACCAATTCTGGCCAAGAACCACCTATTCTTTTACAAAAAGAGACTTTCTGGACCAGCTGAAACTGAGGGTATGTTAACAGGATGTTTCATGTGCAGAAGAAAACACTGTCAAACCAATTTCGATCTGTTCACACAGATCCGTGAAAAAGACAAAAAAAATAAAATAAAATGCTGCCATCCCACTTTGTAAATAAACACTAATACGCATGCGCATGTTATCACCTTTTTCATAAATTCACATTTTGCAGTTTTTTTTAAAAAACTTGTACTTTAAAAGCTGTGCCTTGCCGTTGTGTAAATGAACAGCTCAAATGTATAAATTTTACTGTATTTGAAAATGGTGTTGTGTAAATGGTGTTGTGTTTTCTCTCTGTTTAGATTCAATTGAGGATCTTTTGCTGTTACTACATGGCTCTGTTGGTGATGTATGATGATGAGATTCTTTAATGAACTACTGAAACTATGTTTCGGGTGTGAGAAGCCCACAAGAGTGTGGGAAGCAGGTTGAGGTTTTTCGTTTTGTAGTGTTCTTTTTCTTTTTCTTTTGTTTTTTTGTTTTGTAATGTTGTTGTGTTTTATGTTGTCTGTGTTGTAAATTGCTTATGTTTTTAGGACCCCCTTGAAAATGAGATGTTCATCTCAAGGGGCTATCCTGTCAATAAATTCAATTAAATGCCCCCTGGATTGCCTGAGTGTATTCCAGCTCAGCTGGAAAGTAAATTAAGCTTTCATGCATTTGCTGGATTGATCTTTTAAATTGACTATATTTGAAGAGTTCAGATGCAAAAGCCTCTAAGTGCCATTTGAAATTCTCTTCTAGAATAATCATTTTTATCAAGCTTGTATATTTATATTCAGTAATTTCACTTAAATGGCAATTCATAGGTAATCTAACATTCTTGAAGAAAATTTCAAATGGCATTTAGAGGCTTTTGCATCTGAACTCTTCATTTTTGCTTTTTGACAATCATAATTCCTTCTGGGTCCCTCTATAGCCATAGATCTCTATAGCCAGAGAAGCCATCTAGCCATCTCTTGTCTAAACAGAATCAGCTCTAAATCTACCATGTTGTCCACGAGTTGTGTGATAGAATCAGAAACATCCACATCAGATTTTACTCATAACTATTGCTTAGTGTCCCAGCAGCTGAGCTTATAGGAACCTAACTGACAATGATATGTGAATGGAATATCTTTTAATGGCCCAGCACAACCTTGGTTTCCCTGGTGACTTCTTTTTAGTAAGCATCATTGAATAACCTTTTGTGATGTGACAAACATGTCACTGAAAAGCATTCATATTAAATTACAATTATTTGTTTTTGCTCTTCCATCCCATCACACGCCCAATTCTCCTTTCTAACTTCTACATTTTTAACATCAAGGATTCAAGGACCAGTGCTCTCCAATATGCATTAAAAGCAAAAATATGTGTAAGTAAGTACTTCTGATTCAATTAAGGGAAAGGATGTCACAACACTTGTGTAATACAATCAACTGATGACACAAATGAGAACATTTTCATATCCTGGCACTACAGTTAATTCTATTAAAGAGAGATCGAGCAGATTTGTCAGGTGAATTCAGTTGACATTGAGTGCTGAGCTTTATCTGCATAATGAGGTCATCACGCAGGCAGCGCTTTATTGATTTAGAGTCAAGCATTAACACATTTCCTGTGCCTGTAAAGCAGAGCTTTGTCTGTTCTGTCTTATGTCTTTGACAACGTTTTGTGAATTCAGCATGTTGGCTGTGTATTCACAAATTCGCTTTGTTCTAAATCAATGCAAGGGGCTTCACAATGACAGTATGGATAAAAAAGGAAGGAGTTTTAATGAAAAGAGAAAGCAAGAAAGAAAAAGGAAGTGAATATAAGAGCATGGTGGGTGCTTGAGAAGACAAAAGAGGATATACAGTAGTTTGAAAGTGACAGTTATTGTTTAACTGAACTTAATTTCTTGTCTTTTAGATGGTAGCTGCACACCAATTAAAGTCATAAAGTGGCATTCACAACCATTTTTGTCTCCGTAAAGACGCATTTTAGAACATTAGTTTGCTTTTAGACATTTTTTAAAGCTGCAGTCCGTAGCTTTTTTGGGGTTGAAAATTATCCAAAATACATATTTGAGAAAATACATAACCAGCCAGTGTTCAAAACTGCTTAGCTCGATTCAAAACGGTAAGCTTGTAATAATGTTTTTAATTCCAGTGGTGCTGTTGGATTTCGGCGGGAAATTCTACGTCCGTGTCACAATTCAATTTTCTGACCTTGCAAAAATGAAAAATGGAAACTAGAAATTAATTTTTCTTGTTTTTTTCATTTACATTATCTATGGATAGTTGCCTTTTCTCCCTTTTTTTTCAAATTTACTTGTACTATATTGTGACTTCAAAAACTAACATTTGAAAAAAATTAAATCTAAGTGATTTTCTCATTTTCGTTGTGTAATTTGCACCATGACACGAGGGTGTGGCCGTGGACTAACTTTACTATAATTTCAGTGATGTAACTGCTTTATTTAATAACCCCTATTTTTACATTTAGATTAGGTTACATTTTTTGTCATGCTCACTTTAGGAATTCTTTAAAAAAACATACTGTCTAAACTCACTTTGCATCTAACATGGATTAAAGCTCCAGGAAAGATCGTGTCAGGAAGTCATTTATCTCCGTATGGGAAGAAAATTAATATTATAATTTCCTGTGAATGTTTACAGTGAAGCCTGATGCTTCAGGCACCTAAAGTATCCAGTGACAATCTTAAGGAAATATTTCATTAGAAGTCCTGCTGTTTTTTTTTTTTTTTACTGTTCTTTCAATTATGGTTTGTGATGATGTAGTGAAAGACACAAACAAGCAGTCTTATCCAGGTTTATCCTTGTTTGGTAAAGGGAGCAATGTAATGAGCTGATGTCTATGGCTCTCACACAACCACACAATGAGGGAGATATCAAGATATATTTATTTAATTGGTTGATATTTTTCATAGAATCATATACAGTAGATAAACACAGGAAAACATATTTATAATGAATGGATATCTAAAAAAATAAATCAAAATATTCAGATATAACAGATAATTTATGACACTGTGATTACAAACCATATGGCTCACAATGTCATTCAGTAGCCAAAATCTTTATACAGAATGGACTTCAAAAACATTAACACTTGAAAATAAAGATCAATCCACGTTTATTAAGTCATCAACATTTTATAGAAATAAACTCTTTATCTTGTCAGTATTCAATATAAACAAAAATATCTTGACCCTGTTTTCTATTTACGAGAATTAGGCAGCAAGCTACAGTAGGTCTGCTCACAGTTATAGAAATACACATTTGAAAATAAAATATTTTTTTTTGTAAGATTTTGGAGAGTAGAAAATGATTGTATTACTAAGGCACTTTGAGAATTGGAGTCTTCTTTTTTTCCAAGTCCAAATTACTTAAAAGATATCAACTGTATCATGCTAATCCAGCTTGTTTAAACAGTATGTACCACCCACCCAGGCAATGCCATATGGGAAACTAATTTGATAGAAAGCAGAAATATTTGACTGATAAATGCTCAAATATGGAGCAGAAGCAATAGTTTCATGAATTTCCTTGAATATAACATATTATTATTAGAATCCATTACCAAGCAGACCTAGTCATTAGTAGTATGATTCTCATTTATTGATGTATACGTGTTGATTCAATCATCGATACAGAGACATGCTCTTGCTCTGATAAAGGTACATGTAACCGTCACAAAAGAGTCGCTTTGCCACACCTTCCATCTCTCGAGGCACTTTATTTGCCAGCTGAGCCAGTGACATATGTAGGTACTGGCCAACCTCTGGACATGCCCGCACTTCTGGAATGTTATAGCCATTGCTTTCACCTACAAACAGATAAGTTTGTGATCTAACGTGCATACTCACCAAATGTATTGAATTCAGTCCAAGCACATATTCACTTACCAACGCGGTCAGCCATACTATCAAAGAAGATCCAGTCAGTATCCCGAGGTCCGTATTTGACGAAAGAAACGTAGTGGCTGGTCTCAATGCACAGCACAGCAAACAGCTCTAGTTTCTCTCGTGGAGGAGTGCGTGAATCAGTCCCTGAACTCTGTGAGAAGCCCTGAGGAAGATGCAGGCTTCTAGTTTTGTGGCATCGACGCTGCTTGTGAGAGTGAACCTACATAAATCAATTCCAAGATAGTTTATGATTATGTTGCAATAAAAAGTAGAAACAAATATTTATTGTGAAATTTACAGGTCAAGTTGCATGCTTAAATGTGGTTTTAACTAACTTTTAACATATATGTATATGAAGAGTTCAGATGCAAAAGCCATTTGAAATTTTCTTCTAGAATGATCATTTTTATCAAGCTTGTATATTTAAGTTCAGTGATTTCACTTAAATGGCAATGATAATTACCTATTAATTGTTATTTAAGTGAAATTACTGAAATTAAATATACAAGTTTGACAAAAATCATCATTAAAGGAGAAAATTTCATATGGCATTTAGAGGCTTTTGCATCTGAACTCTTCATATATACATGTATATATATATATATATATATATATATATATATATATATATAAATGGTAAAGAATATTCAGATAAATGCTGAATGTTTATTTAACACCCTACCTGAGTGGAACATTTCAAACAGAAATATTTGAATCCTGTATCACTAAACAATGCGTCTCTGAAGCACTCAGCACATTCTTCATTTGCTAGCTGACCACACAACACACACGGCTGAGGACCTAAAGGACAAATGTACATAAACACACACCTCAAATGTCTTGTAAAAAAAAAAAAAAAAAAAAACAGGAAATACATTAACAGGAAAGCCACGAGACATTCATTTGACAGACGTTTAAGACAAGTTACCATCAGCGAGAAGACCTGTGATGTCCAGTTCTGTAGAAGGAATGATTTTTGGAAACATTTTGAAGCTCTTCCCTGAGCGAGGCATGGTAAGAATCAGACAGGCAGGCACCTGGAGGAATAATAACAGTTTGAACATATAATAACTTATAAATCTAGATTGTAGATCCATTTCAATGAGACATCGAGAAAAACACATACAAGTTGTCTATCCATTTGGGTCACACCAGAGATATTTACGCAGAGAGAAACAGTACCATCTGGAGGTCATGCACTGAATGTCCAAGCAAAATAGGACAAATATAGAACTGAAAGCAGAATCTCAAACACAAAACATGCAAAGAGAAGAATGATACCTCGGCTAGTTTCAGACTGTTGCTGAAAAACGAATGTTCCAGTAGCTGTTGAACCGTAGGCAGGACTAAATGGTGGTTGTAATCCATAAAGATTTGGTAGTAGTAACAGCTTTGCTCTTTATGTCCACTTTCTGATTGGCTGCTGAAGGCAGATTAAGTGATACATACAAATATATGAAAACATAATCTTGTATAAACTAGAAGGCATTCTCTTGCCAATACATATTTTGCAGAAGTGATCTACTAATCTAAAAATGAGTAGGAAACAAGAAACGGTTTATACGCACACTGAAATATTGTTTTCAATGGGTAGTTAAAGGTGACACAATAGGAACAGAGATTTGGTGTAATAATATATTGGGTAACACAGTTTACTTGTTAGATATATTACATGTACTTACGATAGTAATAACAGTAATTATGCATAATGCAACTAACCCTCAACCAAATCCTAATCCTACCCTAACCCAGACCGATCTCATGAAATTGCGTGTGTATGACACGCCAATTCGTATTTCCATTTTTGGCATGCTATCAACACACATAATCGCTTTTCAGCGTGTTTATGAACGCCGTTGACTTAACGTTATTACTGTATATAAATAACTAAACCTACCCATCACTGGGGTTAATAGCATTTATGAGTGTTCCGCTACCACCCTAGGAAAAAAAAATATCGCTCCCCAGTAGATCTACATTTCGCTTCATTTCGCTCGGACATTTAACGGCGTGTACATAGTGTACACGCGGAATCACTCGGACATTACTGGCGTAGACATACATGCGGATACACGCGGCAAAAATAGCTCAAAATGCCTACAGATAACACGCCACTTGACTTGAAATTGGCGTGTATGTTTACGCAAAAGTCATGATGTCAGGTTGCCTAACCCTACAGTAAGTAGTACATGTTATTAATTAATATTATTAATTACTTAAATGTATAATTACACCGTAACAATGACACTTTAAAATAAAATGTAACCATATATTGATACAAAATGGGTGAGTTCACCCAAAAATTTAAATTATCCTACAATTTACTCACCCTCAAGTCATCCTAGATGTATATGACTTTTTTCTTTCTGCCAAACACAATCAGAGTTACATTAAAAAATATTCTGGCTCTTCCAAGCTTTATAATGGGAGTGAATGAACTCCAATGGTGTTTGGCTGAAAGAAGAAAGTCCTATTCATCTGAACATCACCAGGTAAAAGGGGATTTTTGATATCACGGGTGAGTAAATTATGGGGTAATTTTCATTTTTCGGTGAACTCACCCTTTAAGGGCATATTTAGCCTTGGTCACTTCATGTGTTTTTATTGATCAGATAGCTTAAAACTGTTCATTTTCCATTTTCCATTGGTAAAACCTGATCAGAGAAAACACATTAAGTGAACAGGTGTAAATAGGCCTTAAAATATTACCAATTCTTTTTTGTTTAGTAGTGTTTATAAAAATAAAAGAGTTGGGACTATTTATTTGGCACTACCTCAAAAAGTACAAAGAAAAGTTAATAAAATCATGAAGGAAGCAGAATAGCTAAATTCCTTAAGATTCCCGTCCCTATTCCCTACTGAAAAATACAATAAAATCAATGAAAAAGTGCCCCACCAGAGTTTAAGTGGTGGATCTAGAGAGAGAATCTCTTGCATGATGAGAGAGAGGAACTCTTCAGGATCTGTACACATCAAGAAAAACACTATGCTTAGTCCAATTCCATGAAACAGCCAAGATATCTTTTATAGATAATGAGATATAAATAATTTGTGCAAACAGCTGTGTAATATTTTGGATCTATGTTTTGATGACTTGCAGAGAAATGTAAAGTTGGACATTTTCCTTCAATATTCTGTTTGAAATCTGACATAGTTAACAAAGCTGAATGCGGCTATGACATCAAGAAGAAAGCGTACCCTTCTCATCTGTGGTGTAAGTGGGGCAGCGTTCCCGATTTTGTAATTGCTTCCGAAGATTCATCACACTGCAGTCTGGTACAAAACCATGCCTGTAAATATGAGAGAATATGTGGTTATTCGAGCTCTCCCATATGTATGTGCCTGTGACTGAAACTTCTTTCAAATTTCAATTTTACAAAAAAAAATAAAAAAATCAATACAAAGCTGAAATCTCACTTGCGGAGAGGATTGACAATGTTTTTCAGTAGGATGTTTTGAATTTTTTGATCTTGTGTAGACTTAAAAAGCAGAGAATCCAGAACTGATGAACAGGAAAACACACTGGATGAAAAAAAAGAAAATGTTGATGTTGATTTTACTTTTGTAATTGTTAATGGGGCAATTCAAATCACACTGAATAACACTACATTCATTAAAAGGTTTTCTGTAAAAAACATTACATTTTCATGTAATCACCAAAGTGTATAACTCTTTCATCTTCAACCAAGGGTCTATAAGTTCTAACCTGAACAGGGCAGAGTCCATATAACAGGAGTTGCAGTGACCCTGAATGCCCTTCATCTGACCAATCAATCGCTTTGCCACATCTTCTGTACTAATAGGTGGTACATTCTCCTCATCCACATATGCAGATGTTTTATCTGATAGATAGAAAAAAATAAAGAATGAGGCACAAAAGTACAGTTCCATAAGTTGCACTACAGCATGTGATGACATATATTGTGGGCATAATCTACCAGTGCAGTCCTTGAAAATGTTTCAGTGTCTACTGCTAAACACCTGACACACACGTTTCAGGTACGTTGTAATGTCAAAAAATCTAGGTGAGAACTCATTAGATAATCAGGTCTTACCAGAGTTTCCATTAAAACCCTTCTCCTTTGCATCAGAGAAACGATCATCAGGCCGACAAGTTGACAGTTTCACAAATATACCACTTTGAGGAGGACATTTAAAGTATTGTTTTCCTTTATATGTTCCATCACTCACTCCCTTGCCCTCCTCCTAAGAACAAATACATAGATTTTTAAAAGAATTCAACAATTGGCTGGCTGATGAAAAGTGATAAAGTATATTATTGCCTACCACTTCCAGCAAAACACTCTTCTCAGGATAACCAGGTAAAAATCCAATCCAGCGGACAATTCCATAAGCTATTTTTTTCCCTACAATAAACTGTACTAGGGAGCCAACAGAAATTTCTTCAGAATGAGGAACACCCCCCATGTCTGGGCTTTGAGAAGTGTCCATTTTTTCAGTTTCATCTGATCACAAATAAACAAAAGCAGAAGTATTTTAAGAAACTAACTCATTTATATTGAAAGGATAAAAAATATTGTTCATGTATGCCTATGTCCTAATACTTGTGTTATAAGTACATGTGGCGACACATACTTATGTTACCTTTATTTAACAGCTCCTCTTTAATTACACAATCCAATGGGACTAACAGCTCTCCTCCTTGCTTCCCCTCTTCATCTTTATCCTAAGAAGAGGAACGTTTTAGGAAATCATTTTGACCTTTTATTATAACACTGTATTAAAACTCATCTTTGTATGGCATTGTTTTTCTTATGTAAACATCTTTATTTAATAATCAGTGTTTTGATGCAGATCTGTAATATTCTTTTAATTTAAATTTAGTTGACCTGTTGTTAGTAAATTTATGCAGCTGTTACATCTCAAAATTTCCCTCATGGGATTAATAAAGTATCTGAGTTTTATCTTCAGCACTAAGGAAAGTGTTCAAAGAGAGTGTTACAGAAATATTTCACTCAAATATAACATTTCTGTTGTCATTTTATCACCCTCATGTGTGAAATTCTTCAAAATTTCCACTTCTGTGTTTGACCAGTCAAGCAGGGTTAGAACCACAGTAAGTAAACTATTTATTTTTGGGCAAACTATTAATTTGGATCACTCTAATGAGAAGTCAGTACTCACGGTAGATATAAGAACCATTTTACCATCTGGGCTGTCCTTTATATCCATAACCATACCATGGTGTGCATTTTTGTCACCAAAAAAGGTTACTCTGTCTCCAACATTGAGAGGCTCAGTAGATGCCATGAATGGGGAAGAATGAGTAGATAATGGTGATGCTAAAGGTTTATGATCCACTGGTTTGATTCTTGTAAAAGGGGCAAAAATGCCTGAGTTTTGAGGACATGTGAAGTAGGTCTTGCGGAGGAAGGAACCATCATTTTGACCTTTCCCTGTATCTTCACCCTAAGAACAGAAAAGAATATAGGACATTCATATTACCCTCAGTAGATTAAGCTCATTTGCATTGCTCAACTTCTTTAACACAACTACCATTCTTACTCACATACACAAACTACTCACCAGCAGTTCCACCCCAAAGAAGACTCCTGTAATATGTCCAAAGATACAAGAATTGATATTTCCAATGTATCGAATCACACCTTTGAGCCATTTCCCTTTATACTCCACGTAAACCTGACTGTTAAAGGACAGATTTGAAGCCTCCTCTAAAGCCTTAGGATCGCTCAGTGCAACCATTCGCTCTTTATTGGACTCAAGAGCCAGCAGAAATTCTGCTGATCTGAGTGACAATGGTCTCAGTAGGAGTATATCAATGTCTGTATGCATTGCTTTGCCCATACAAGATACAGGTAAAGGGTTTGTGTTGTTTCCCTTTTTCCATTCCGCATGTAGATCCTTATCAATGAAGCATATTTCACCAGCTTCTATGAACCCCATTGACGGTTTTGCAATTACAATGAAGTATATATTCTTGTCGGCTGAAGCCATATCTTATGTCACTCGGAAAACTGAAGTATGACAGATCAGGTTGACACCAGTGTTTCCTTAATGGGCAAGGGTCTAGCACTGGAGTCTTCAGTTATTTGCTCACTTCGAGCAAAGCTTATTTTTCCCGTAGAGGAACGTCATTCAGATACCTCCAAGTTAACAAAAGTTAGTCATTTAAAACAACTGCGCCGGTAGACGAAAGAGTTGTGTAACGTTAGACACTTCCAGCAAAACAGTTAGAGATAGTGCGTTTTGTTTGTTAATAGTTCATTGATATATATTGATCTGGTATGGCTGATGAAACTAACTTTTTAAATAGATGAACTAGCTACTCTGAAGCGACATCATTAAATTAAAAATAATATTAAAAATTATATGCGCATCACTTACCTAACGATGTCAAACATAGTACTTTCGATTTCTGTTTCCAAAAAATAATCTCGTAAAAAACAAAAAAAAAAAAAAAAACTATAAATCTTCTTTCAAATAAGAAATACACCTAAAAGGTTTCTAGAATAATGATGTGATTGTCGGAAGTTTAAGTCTAAATGAAACTACTCTGTTGACGTCGGTCTGTAAAGTTTCTTACAACCAGGCGCAGTTTATAGAGCTCAAAGCAAAACTAAACTAAAGAGTCATCCGTTTACAGGCGTGTTGTGATTGGATGTTGTTTCTCAACGTAATCAAAGGCGTCGTCGCAGTTTTATGACAGCCTTGTTTTGGCGTGAAGATGGCTGAACGTGAAGCGCTAAAGAGAGAAATAGAGGAGCTACAAAGTAAGTGTGACATTTTATTTATATATCGTTCTTCTAGCGTAATTTAACAGTGGTTTCAGCATTTCCCCAAACTCTACGTTCGTTATTAGCCGCATGTACAGGAGGTTTCAGTAACAGTGTGGTTGACCTAACGGGTTTTCACTAAAGATAAAACAACCCTGTAACGTTATACAACACCTTTTAAGATGTTTATGTTTTTCTTTTCCATACTAATATTTATGTTCCTCACTGTTGGTAGTTATTTGCTGC
Organism: Pimephales promelas; assembly: GCF_016745375.1. The sequence continues at coordinate 21,164,936 of NW_024121099.1, read as the reverse complement.
TTGCAGTAGATCAGGTTCAGAAATATACAGGACAAAGGCAGGAAGTGAAGTTAAATCCACTTTAAAGATATGATGAATGTCTATATTTGCTTATCTGTCATTTGGTATGTTTAATAATATTCTATTTTATATAACGTTAGATTTACTTCAGACTGCTGTCACATTGCTTTTTTGGTGGCTTTTGAATGAAACCACAGTTATATAAAAATGTATTGTGACATGTAAGGCAGATTAAATAAAATTAATCCAATATATTCTAGCAGAGGGTTTAATGTTTTATGATGTATGCATATATTCTTAAATTTCGGTTTAATGATATACTCTGCATTTGATTTTGTAGTTATCTATATTATTTCAAAGAGTTGAATTCTAACTCTTTGAATTTCAAGTTTTTAGTATTTAAAGTATTTAAAATAAATTAATAGTTTACAAAACTGGCCATTTTAAAATGGAAAGATACCACTGAAAAAATCTATTCCAGAAATAATAAGTTTATCTGACTCCTTTTTAATCTCATGACTTTGAATGCTATCTAATTTCATACCACTTCTTGACTTTGCAGACCTCATTAATGACTATAAAAGTACTCACGGTGACATTCCCTCAAGCTCTGCCCAGTGGGATAATGGCAGGCATGGTTCAAGGAGGGGCCAGAGTCAGGGTCATGCCTCACATTACACACAGTCATGTTCATCAATGCCACAGCCGTATGTGCCTCGTTCTTCTGGCAGCTGGAGGAAAACATACTCCCTCAACAACAAGACAAACAGGGCTGTTGGGAGTCAGGAGTGTCAACCAGCTCTGGACCACCTGAATCAGCATCCTCAATGCACTGCTACATCTGGAGCCACTGCTACTGGGGATGATGTTGGACTTGTTGGGAATAACAGTGTTTCATTTAAAAAGTTGACAACTGAACAAACAAAAAGTATATCTTCGACATATTCAGGGATTTCAAATGTCCAAAGTGAAACTTCAAAAGAGAGGAAAAGTGACGCCAGTGCGAAAAGGACTGTGCTTATATCTGCAACAGGAAAAACCAATCATGGCTGTCCATCTACCAATGAACTAACTGACTCTACTTCATCATCAGTTCCTGAAAGGAAGATAAAACCCACTTTGAAATCATCCTCAGCTGTGAAGAGTCCCTCTATCCCTTCAACTGTTAAACTTCCAGCTCAACTTCAAGTCAAACCACACCTCCCCACTGCTGCCATATCCAATAGGACTGTCGTATTGCCATCAGCTAATAAAGATTTGTCTATGGCTTCTTCTACTTCTAACCTTCAGTCTCAGGCTACCCTGAGTCCCACAAAGTTACAGCTTAAGCCAGACTCAACTCAGAAATGTATAGCATCGCCATGCCATAAGAGATCTCGTTTTACTTGGGTGAAAAACCAAGAAATGGTAAACATAAAAAGTACACCTAGGCCAGTGAATTCTCTCTCCCCAGCCCCTGAATCCTCTCCTGGGACAGCCACTGTCAGAAGAGTCTCCAGTTCGAACAAGAGGGTGTCTCGCAAGCCTCTGTCTCTTTCCCTTGGAGCTCCTAAGACCTCAAAGTACACATGGGTGTCTTCATCTTGTTCCTTGTCAACAGCTGGAAAAGCAAACACCTCAACGAAAATGCTACGCAAGCCTCTTTCGCCCAAATCTCTTAAAATCCCTGTTAGAACCTCTCAAGGTGGACTGGAGGGACACAAAAAAGAAAAGAGATACGGCACAACCTCGACAAATTCATCCAAAAAATCTAGAGCTAGTGCTACCACATCCCATGCTCCACATACTAGTCGCTATCGCTGGAAGGCGGCTGGACAAAATGCGACAGCAAATGTGTCTAGCTCAACTTCTAGGACAACCCATAAGAGCACAGTGTATCGATGGACCTCTAATAAGAATGCTCAAAAGGGGGAAAAAGGATCTGCTGTGTCCTCAAGCTCAGCCCGAATTTACCCCACTACCACTCTACTGTCACCTGGTGCCTTCAAGCTCAGGAGCCAAACCAAGATCATCAGAAAATCTGTTAGCAAGTGAGTTCTGCTTTACAGCCAGTTTACACTACACCCACAGACACTTAATCTGGTTTTGTTGGATCAGTGTTTTACACTTGTCATTGTCGGTGTTTTTGCTGTTTGTCGTGTTGTGAAATATCTGTGGCGGCGTTTACACTACAGCATTTTTAACTAAAACCCCAAAACTTTTTATGCGTTTGGCCATTCATTAACATGACAGTTCTGGGGCCTGAAAACACAAACTTAAGAAAAAAAATATACAGTTTCCTTAAAATTGCGATTTTGTGAAAACAGAAAAGTGAATTTCATTCACATGCATATTACATGCTCATTCTATAGACCTTATGAGCCAGAGAAACAAGCGCATAGCCATCTTTACAATATTGTCTTTGAACCTCTGTAGGCTATATCTCTATGGCCCCGCATCCACACTACTGTGTTTTCGTTTAAAGACCTTTTGCTATGTTTGCACCTCCCGTCCAGACTAAAACGGGAAAAACGAAGACCTAAAATGGAGAAGTTTAGAAACGCTGCAGCTCCGTTTTGCGTTTTGAATCGCTGGAGGGCGTTTTAATGTAGACGGGACAAAACGTAGGACTTCAGAAACGCTGACGCAGGGGCTGACGCTTGGCTCCATGATTGGGTGTTATCGTATCCTTCCCTGATTCGTCATTCCCTGTTTACACCGGCACGCGCATGCCCAGTGTTGGTGAATGGTCACGTGATCCGCGTTTTCAGTCGTTTTAATGTGGACGGAGATCATTTCTAATGCGCAGATAAAACGCTGGTGTGGACTGAGATCGAATTCGTTTTAATTCTCCGTTTTTAAACGAAAAAGCAGTAGTGTGGACGGGGCCTATGACATTGCTGTCCAGTCGTAATTAGCTGCTACTTTACTTATTGTAAAGTTAACAAAAGTTATCATGAGGATTGTAATAATGTTTAAAGCAGATGGCTTAACAAATGTCAGTAAAAACAAGCCATTCATTCATAAATATGCAAGATCACTGCGAAAATACAGACCGGAAGACGAAAGACAACGAGCGCAGAGCTAAAAAGGGGTGGGGCTATATAAGGTCTATTGGTGCATAGTGTTTCATTACAAAGTGACATCGCCAACTGCTGGCCTGGCATGCATAATACATTGTTTTTAGTCATTTTTTTTGCGGATCTGTGTGAACGGGGTTCGTTTTGACAACATTGTTGTCTGTATGCGCAAAAACGCAAAGGAAACCTTTTTCTGTTTTAGTAGCCTAGCCTACATCATTGTTATGTAAACATACCCTGAGAAATTGTATAATATTATTATCTGGTGATTGTCTGCGTTTGTCAGAATCTGTTGGTGCAGTGTGAATCGCCCTTTAAGATTATTGGATGTGGGATGTTATGAATCATTTTAGAAATTTTTGGCGGCCCGATAATATATACAGATAATTATTTTCATGTAATGGCCTATATCTGCTAAATGACTGATGTAAAAAATGTTATACTATTTGACTAAATTAATGAAAAGTAAAATGCTTAACAAAAATAAAATCAATTGTTTTAAATGCTACATACCTATACATTTAGACATTACACCATTGCAATGTACAGTATGAACAATTATTTTACACTGTTATTAACTTTATTTACTTTAACTATAAAATTGAAGAACCTTATATATAATATAAAAATTAAATCTATAAAAATTTCATAGGCTGTGTGAGTCTTTGTGAGTATTCTCTATGATTACATTTTTTTACTAATTCTAAACTTAGAAACAATTTGCAGCATATTTTATCAAAAAGTGCTGAAACTTTGCAGTATTATATGATCCCTTTAAAGTCTAAAATGATTATTATTTGCAAATGTCACAGCTGGTAGCAGTATTGTTCTTAATGTCCTCTAGATGGCAGCACTTCAGTTGAACAAACTAACCATACTCTTATTTTTTATTTTTTTTTACTTTTATGACATAATAAAAATCACTTTTTACAGTATTTAATGCATGTTTGTCTATATGCAGTCCCTCTTTAGAGAGAAGATACAGCCCTATTGTGCAGACTATCAGGAGCCGATATTCTTTGTGGAGACGGACACATGCTCAGGTGAAGTCTCCAACCAATGCCAGACGAGCACAGCCCAAAGTTCTGGTTTCATTTGGCAGACACAAGCTCCGCCGCCTTTCTCTCACCGCCACCTCATTAGGGACCTCCAGATCAGGTCAGTTACTATGACTGCACATTCACAAAATGCTTTGCAACTCTCAAAATGCAATGCAACTTTACCTCTGCCTTTTTATAGGAACAGATTGTTTTTACCCCCTCTGTGACTAATAGGCTTAATTAGTAATTAACGAAAACAATCTCTGGAAAATTAATTATCGCCGCTTTGTTTATATTCCTCTGAGAGGGTTTGAGATGGACTTTAGGTACCCATGGAAACACAAACCTTCAGCTTAGATGAACTGTACACTGGGGAGTACTGGTGTGAAAATAAAGTCCTAATGTAGATGATATCATGGAAATCTTTGCTACTTCCTGTCAATCTTAGAGACTTGCCTGCACTGTCTATCAGTTGGACACAGAGTGTCCTCATATCGCAGCCTGACCCTAGAATGTAACACGTGTTCCCATGTTTTTTCTTCTTCTAATTTGTTATTTTAATTAGGCTAGTTTAATATATCCAAATGAATATACCAGGCATTGCTTACCCTTTTATTGTTCTCACAACTTATGCAATTTTTTAATACACTACTCAACTTTTGTCCTGATTTGCATTCTGGACATTTTTCCGAACAACAGAGCCATTTTTTAGATTTTGGGCTTTCTATATTTGACAAAGTTTGCAATAAAATTGCGTAGTATATGATGGTCACGGGTAGCATTTCTGGCTTTTCACAGACTTTATAACTGTTTAACACATGTGACCATGTTTAGTCTCTGCAGAGGTTTTTCTTTTGTCTGAAATCCCCTAAATGGGGAATATCATGAATTAAGACTATTGTCTGACCAACAGAGGGCAGCATGATCTCAACAGCCTGATTGGTTTAAGAGGGAGTAGGTTTGAGTGTGATGGCTCGTATCCGTTGGGGATAGGAGGAGTTAATTAATTGCCCAATCGGGCCGTGATGGTGTACATGTGCCGATAGCGGGTAATTTGCAGCAGTGGCTCGCCGTATACGGCTACACTATCAAAGCCTGCCAGCGCTCTCGCTCAGTAGATAAAAAGGAGCTAATGCGTAATTATCCCTTTGCAAATTGGATTGTTTTAACGAACTGGAGAATATAAGCCCAACCTGATGGAAAGCAATCACTGTTTTTACAGCCAACTCCACCCCCTCCACCCCATCCCAATGAAGGCAAACTGACAATTGCACCGTATTCGCTTGCGGCCTGTTTCTGCACATTAGTGTCAGTATCACTGCCTTACTATTGCCAACAAGGTCTTGAAATAGGAAGTTTTGTTTTGTTCCAATACAGCCAGGTGATGTGTCTTTTTGGTTGGATGTGAAGAGAGAGGGGCGAGCGGGAAAGACAGGGTGGGTGATGGAGGGGTTAGCCAGAGGGACTCTGTGCAGGAGATAAGAGTGGCTAATAAAGAGCAAATTGAATTACTAATGAGGAGAAAGAGGGCAGCCGCGTTAAAAACCACCACTAACTGCCTCTCCTCACTGCCATGGCCACTGCTGCGTGACACCTCTTAATTCCTTCTCTGATGAGTGCCCACCAGTCTCTCTCTCTCTCTCTCTCTATCTCTCCCTCCCTCTCTATCTGTTTACCGAGGCTGGTTGGTTATCTGTTGGGGGATTTAAAGGGGCATAAACCTAAGTGAGCAGTTAGGAGCGTAATGAATTGCGGGCAGGGGAGAAGCGCCTCGATAATCCCATAAAATAGATAAATGACAGAACACAATAGTGAGGAGATGAGAGGGAGGGAGAAAAGGTGAAGAGAGGAAATGAAGCTGCCTGAAGCGTCTCTACAGAATTTTGGCTTAGGACTCTTGAGGGTTCATACACAAATAAGGGCAACTTGGTGTGCACTGATTGGTCTTCACTCCCTATACAAAACAGCTTCATATATTAGTTACAAAGTCTACCCATGGTCTGCTGTGACTATCAGGGATGCACTGAAATTTTGGCCGCCGAAAATGCCATTTTTGTTTTTTGGGCGAAAGAGAAAAAAGGCTGAAAATATATCCCGGCCCCCACGCGCAGCATTTTTGGTAACTTTGGAAGTCGCACCACTTCCAAAGATGCATAAAAAAAAAACAAAAAAAAAATTCCACAGGAAGTAGTGAAGTCATGCAGTGTGATACACAGATCGTTAACGGCGGGGCCATATGGTAATTACAGTATGTTGACAGGAAATACAAACACTCATCATTTGTCGACCTTAAAAATGGCATATCATTTGAAACATGTAAATAGTAACAACTTTACGTGACTGCTCACTAACGTTAACCTAGATGAATGTGTTCTATTATTAGGCGCATATCCAACTGTTTGTGTGGAGTGTGTGCTGACTGCAAGACATAGAAGCATTAATTAAATATGAATATATATATATATATATATATATATATATAATTTAATCTATTTTAATTAAATTAATAAAGTTGTGAAATTATTCGACTAATGGCTTAAATTAACGGCTACTAAAAAAAACCGTCAGTTTCATTTTTTGGCTAAGTTCGTCCAGGATTTTCGGTTTCGACACAGAATTTTCATTTCGGTACATCCCTAGTGGCTACATATTGTACTAAACCATTTTTCACAATCACAAACAGCAGTTTCTTCATTTTTTCCTTTCTCCTCCTTTTTTTTTTAAATTAGATTTTTTTTAAATTAAACAACCAAAACGTGTTTGTTAGCTTAATAAATATTTTGTTCATAGGATATGTAAGTGATTTAGATTAACTGACGAACGTGGGATGGACATTTTGAGATTGTTGTACTACTTTTCTATAACATAAAAAATGTTAATACATGAAATTCTTTGTTTACTTGTGTACACTACCATTCAAAAGGTTAAGGTCTGTAAGACAGTATCAGTAAACACATTTATTATGTTACAAAATATTTCCATTTTGAAATAATGCTGTTCTTTTTATCTTTCAAATTCATTAAAGAATTCTATAAAACAAAACTATCACAGTTTCTACAAAAATATTAGGCAGAACAACGGATTTCACATTGATATTAAGAGTTGTTTCATATTAAATCAGCTTTAGATTTTTTTTTTTTTTTTTTTTGCAGAAGGATCATGTGATGTGATAGCCTGAAAAAAATCTAGGATCTTGATTTTAGTATTTATTCTCTTTTTTTAATTTCTCAATTAAAATATAAAATAAAAGCAAATAATTATAAAAAAAAAAAAAAAAAAACTTTTTGTAAACTTTAAATGAGCGTTATATGGGTAATGCGCAATTTGGTGTCCATATCTGACGGTGGCTTCAGATCTCCTCCTCGTGTGTTTGTGGAGGCAGCCTCTCCATCTGTTTTAGCGATTAACTTCAGGGTGAGTTGCTGTGGCTTTATTTGGTAGGATGAATACACCTCCTCCCTACCCCTTTCATTCCACACACCCAAATACACACTATTCAGGTCAAAGTTTTAACATCTCCTTTGCAAATGATTGGGATTTAAATGTGTAAATCAGAGTGCAGTGTGGCAATCTCGGGTATACAGTGCATAGACTTGCTGACCTGCTTAAGCATCGATATCGAAGGTTTACGATTTTAGGTTTACGAAGTTATGATTTATTTGGACACATCGTTGGACACATTCTCGTAAATGCATATTCGCATAGTCACGTTACTGCAATTCCACAAATGCACCCATATGTACACCTTAGCCCTGACCACCTCCACAGGGGTCCTATTACAAAATTTGCACCTTTTTATTTACCCATAAATCACTTGTCCGGTCTTTCACAGCTCTGATCCCACTGACATTTTACACTCGTTCTGTTGGTGCCGTCCCTTACCATCTCACGTAAAGTTAACACGCATACAGACTGTGGCAACACATGCAAATGTAAACAGCCCCTAAATATTGGCTGGTAACCTTAATCCTTTAGGTTTTACCTAGTTTTTGTATTTATCTGTAAAAAAAGAGCAATGCAGGATTTATGATCTGCGATCATGTACATCACACCATTTCAATTTGGAGGTGTGCAGAGGCATTTTAATCTATGCATAACTGCAGCCTAATTCACAGGGTCCCTACACAGTGTTCATTCCTCCCTATTACAACAAGCAAGGGATATCTATAGAAGTTCAGGTCATTCATGTATTATGTTCATTGTATAGTGCGAAGGATCGGAACGTTTTACGAAGTATTTGTGTATATTTTGATCCTGTCTGTTCGGTTGCGAGTTGCACTAAGGGCTCAGCCCACTGCTCACCCCTCCCTTTCGAAGAAGCTACGGTGGCTAAAACGGGACAAACATATCGTCATCTGAGACAGCAGAGAATAGCCAGAGTAAGCCAAGAGTGTGTAACATTGTTACTGTTTCTGTACCATGGTCCATTAGAAACCACATCATGGATAAAGTTTACAAAGCCATAGTCAGGTAAGGATCAAGGGCCTTAATAGTAATCAGCTGATTGTCTCACAAACGTAACCAGCAAATTTCACCCCACATAGCAAACCCATAATACAGCGAGGGAGAAGAACCACATGAAACTATGCAACGATATATTTTTTTTCTAACAGGGTAGTAAAAGTTTAGCTAATATGAGCTGTTACTATGGCTGAACTGGTTAAAGTGTATAGCCTTTTTTAAACTCGACGCGTCCGCATAAGCCCAAAGGTGTGTGTGGCAAAAATGACATGATTATAACATTGCGCGTGCCTCCGCATCCCCTAGACATCATTTACTACGCACAATAGGCTTTTTTTCTCTGATTTTGAAAACTCCTCCTTCATAGAAGGGGATCGTCCTTCATAGAAGGGGATTCCTGCGGTTATGTAGATATAAATGTCTTGTTCTAAGGTAATAAAAACATTATGGTTTATTAAGAAAGTTCTTTATACACCACTTAAAACATAGTTATGTATGTCATATTGCATTTCTGTTAATAGATACTCAAAATGTTTACACATTGCACCTTTAAAAAACATGCACATGCCTGACAACCAGGATTTTGCAATTGGGGGAACCTTAATGGGAAGCTATCACATGATCCATTAAAAAAATAAAAAATAATAATAATAATAAATAAATAAAATGATGGCAGATTTTTAAAAGTAGTCTCTTATGCTCACCAGGGCTGCATTTATTTGATTAAAAATACAGTAAAAACAGTAATAGGGTGAAATCTAATTTAAAATAACAATTTTAATGTATTTTAAATTGTAATTGATTCATGTGATGTAAAAGCTTCATTTTCAGCAGATACACATTTATTTGTAATATTTGACATAGAAATGTTTTGTAACATTTTACAGACCCATAAATATAAAGTGAGTGAGTGAGTGAGTGAGTGAGTGAGAGTGAGTGGGTGGGTGGGTATGAATGGATAGCCAATCTCCCTCTCCCCACTATTTATATAGTTTTTTAAAAGCATTATAGCGCTACAATGCCATTTTGCATTATCCCAGCCCAATTAAACCCCCTGCTGGCAACCATACACGGATAGTAAATTTTAGAGGTGACAGCCAGTGCGTCAGTCTCCACTTGCCCTTAAGCGTTCGTTCCTTATGTGGTTTGTTTGTTTATTTTAGTTTGCTTTTTTGCATCACTCACTAGTTCACACTTCCTTTAGTTTCTGCCACTTTTTTTCACACCACTGCTGCTCCCTCATCTGCTGGATCTCATTCCCAACTCACCCACACCTCCCGTTCTTACATGTGTCTCTACCATATTGAGTAAGTATCCCAGCTCCAGTCCTGTAATACATACTCTGTTTATGACAAATGTGTGTCAGCCGGCCCTGGTTTACTTGATCCACATGCCCTCCTGATCCTAGGTTAGCGCTGTGATGCAAAGCAGGAAACCTACTGTGGAATTCTGATGTATTTGTAGGATACTGTTAGCTATGCATGCATATGAGGTTGCATTGCAGTTTTATGGAAACAACTTTGTGTGTGTGTGTACAGGGTGAAAGCGAATAGAGAAATGAAGCAGAACTATGTGAATGGTGGATGAATCTGAGACTGAGTGCAAAAGAAATAGTTATTTGTGAGTGCCTGCATAGTGGCCTAAGTTCTCTCAACTGTCACTCGAGAGATATTTGCTCTAAATGTCATAATGCCACAGTGGTTTCATCATCTGCATCAGTCACGCTTGCACTCGCTCACCGTCGACCCTTAGTCTCTGGGATGAACATTCTGCTCATTCCACCTCACTTTCTCAGGCCCTGCATGTCAAGCAGATGGGCCAACTTGCACTTTAATGGTTGTAATCTCTCCCCTTCACCAGTGTCCTCTGAATAAACATCCAACTACTCAAATTTGTGCTCTGTACGGGTCCTTGCACGCACACACCAACCTGCTCGTAATGCATCCAACAGGCCTGTCTCTGGGAGGACCACCCACCACCTGTTAACAGCTATTGTGAGTGTGTGTGTGCAGATTTTCAGCAGTATATCTCAACTTGTCTGACCCTCAGCTGTCTGTTGTCAGTTTTTCTCTGTCTGCTTGTTGGTGGTACAATTGCTAATAACTTTCACCATGTTATCTACATCTACATTCATACTTAAAAGGTGTCATCCCCACAGGCCAAGATTTTGCATCAACTAAGTTAGAGAGGCAATTTTTGAGACCATTGACACATTAACACTAAAAGTGCAGTATTGGCTCTCAGTACACCGGTTGTATTTACACTACAAGCTTAATGTAGAGTTTTCCATTTTTTTTTTTTCTTTTTCGGTTGTTTGTATTAACTTAAGACTTAACTGACTGCATGTGTTTGTATTAATGACAAACAGTAGACTCAGTAGAACAGTAGACAGCCTTTAACACAAACGCCACCATACATTACCGTTCAAAAGTTGGGGATCAGTAAGATCAATTTAATGTGTCTTTAATTGCTACAATTAATTCATTTCTTATATATATATATATATATATATATATTATTATTATATTATATTTTATATATCTTATATCTTATATATATATATATATATATATATATATATATATATTAAATTGTGATAACATTTCACATTACTGTTTTTAACTATTTTTTTTATTAAATAAATGCAGCTTTGGTGAGCAAGAGACTTTATTAAAAGATATTTAAGCAACCCCCAAAACTTTGAATAGCACTGTCCATATGCTATATTTGATTGATTCATTCATTGATCTATTTGATTTATTCTTTAGATTTTTTTTTTTGTGTTGAACTTCATACATTAATTTCCTTAATGCATGTGTGCTGATTGACATCGCATACATTATTACTGTTTTAGGCATGCGCAGATACAAAAAAAGTCATTTACAGTGGATATTAATTCATTATAAATCATATATTTGAAGATATTCAAAAATGAGGAGGAGGAAATTGGTTGACCGCATGTTATTCTGGCAATGGGCATTAGAGCACAGGAAATATTTAGCATGGTAGCTTTTGTATATAAATGGATGTTTACAAATCATTTGGTCAGAATGTAGTCAACACCCAGTATACAACCACAGGACCAACGGATCAACCTCAAACTGTTTAACCAAAAGACCTCTGTGCTCGACATGGATTCCCAGTGTGTAATGCGTGTACAGTCACTGACAGACGTAGAGAGACATTATCCAGTGCTCTTGTGCCTTGCTTCTCTCTGTGGTGGCGGGGCTCCAGGCCTCTGGCTGCTCTCTTGTCAAACTGTCAGCTGGCCATAATTAAAGCTTCTCACGGTTCGGCCTTGCGTGACACACCCAGGCAGCAACGCAACTAACAGCCACCTGCCAGGCACACCCGTTCCCTGCACTTATGTGTAAACTGCATGTGAGCACCTGCAGATTAAGTGGAACTTTGAGACGAGCGTCTAATATAAGCTTACATGGGAAATGTATAAGGACACACAGAAATAGAAATTGTGTTTATTGTCGAACTGTGTGTGTACAATGTCACAGTGGAACTGGTTTTGTGTTTGTGCGGTAAAGGGTTGGTGTGTGAGATCATTTGTTGAGTGTTTGTGCCAGCAGTTGAAGTCTAAGCGATGAAAAGTGTAATCCAAACTCCAGTGAAACGGGACACTGCACTTACAGTCTTTCCTTCCCTGTTTTGGGGGTAAATGTTTTCTTGGTATCCCAAGGGGTCTCCAGTGACCCAAGGGACAGAATAAATCAGAAACCTTAAACAGGAACATGCCTGGTAATTTTTTAAGAACATACACACCATTTTCTGCCTCTGTGGGTATGTGTCCAGTTTCTTGGGACTTAAAACATGCTTGTTTTTATGATTTATTTGTGAAGTGTCAGTCCTAATATAGCTTTACTTATGATGACATATGTGATTGTCATCATAGTTTCTGTAGTGATGATTACTAATTGCTGTATATAAATTACCAGGGCCAGTAATCACCAATAATAATATTAATGATTAGAAGCTAAATAGAATTTATAATAAAATGCATATATATATATAAATAAAATTGTAGCCCATACCACACACATATTATAAAATATGATATATTTAAAAACAAAGTGTGTGTGTGTGCAAATTGTAATATTGTAATCCAATCTTTTGACAGATGCTGTATAAAAAAATATCATATTATAGTAATGTAATATTATATGTAACGAAAATATATTGTTTTATTTTCAAACTTTTGGAACTAATATTTTGACTAAACTTCCGCCTTTGCTGTTATTTAAGTGTACTTTTTGTAGCACAACATTTGTTTTTAAGACCATGGCAAGTTTCCTACAAATGGCACGTTATAATATTACCTCTTGCCCAAGCCCTTTAAGTTTCCCTTTTCCAGTAATCTGATCTCAGCAGTCCCTCCCATGCACCCTTCATCTGTCTACACGGTGAGAAGTGTTACCATAATAATCACGGCACATTGGAATTGCAGTCTAAGGCCAGCCAAACACATCCATAATGAGGCTTTTTGGCCCTCTCTGGGAGTGGATAGGATTGGAGTGGGTCAATCTCATGGGGTTTGAGGTCTTCTAATGGTAGGTGTCAGAAAGAAGACCTAGAGATTAAAGGCCCAGGTATACTTCTTTCTCCGTTCCTTTGTATGGTCCTTTGACTGTGAGCGCAAATTGATTTCCAAGTCTCTACTTTGGGCTTAAGACTAGTCTTCTGGCCTCACTTCAAACCAGTACGGCACTCCTTTCTGATGAAGCCACAGAGGTCATGTTTACAGAGGGGTTGTACTTCCAGAAAAAGAGTCTAGTTAACACATCATTCATTTGCTCTGATGATTTTCTTGAACCTCTACTCAACCTGTTAAACTCTTAAAGTTGACCTATGATTTTTCTTTTTTTATTTTGGTATGTTGTCACACCATGTTGGAATTTACAAGAAAACTTGGTCAGTTGACAAATTGGCCATTGTTTTAGGATCGAAAATATGAGTGTTATTATAATAAAACTGTTTGTTTCTGTTCAAATTAACAATGCAACAAAAGGCTGGAATACTCAACTTGACTTTTGCCCAGATTTTCTTCTTGATTTTCAGTCTAAACATGCTAATTGCTTAAAAGTCAGACCTAGTCTGCAGATTTTGGGCAGTCAGTGATGACAAACGTTTTCGCACACAAAAAAAATCACATAGTGTGTAATGGACACAGACTTTTTGTTCAGACTGTGGTTGCATCCAGTCGGAGGATATCAAGCATGTTTGAGATGTTTTATTTGAGTTTCTGCATAGATTTGTTATGTTTGGAACAACTCGAAAGTCAACCATTTATAAAGTGTATGAAGCCTTGTGGTTTCAAATCTGTTGAAAAGTGTAGTGTATTCCAGTCTTGAGTTTTTTGTTTTGTTTTTGTTTTCCTTATTTCATAGCAAGGATGGTTAATAATGGACTCCTAATATCTACATTCTTTTTTTCCTGCAGATCTATAATAAAATCTCAGATCTATAATAAAATCTCTATTTCATTTAAATAATATTAGAGTTGACTAATGAAAGACAGGTGTATGAAGAAAGAAGAGGAAGTGTAAGAATTAAGTAGACTGATTAATATCCATTTATATTTTCGGCTGTGGTTATGTGAGCCCGCATATGTTCATATCATTTTTAGTAACCATATCCGAGAACAGTTTCAACACATCGCAGTCAATTACAGGTCTTGCAGGCAAAGTATAGCCATTTACACCACCTTCACTGATGTAGTCTCACTCGGTTTTTGGCCTTTGATCTGCCTTGTTTATTCTGTCCAAGTTGCAAGTTGCCAAGTTACTTCACAAGTTGCTAATTACAAACCCAAGCCCATGAAAATGTGACTCTTAAAGCTATTACTCTTAAACTGTGACTCTGAAGTGTCAATTTCGGTGCCACTAGTGACCAAACTAAATTGCAAAAATATAGTCCTGTATTTGAGTCCTTAATATGGTTAGGTTCACAGTTCACACACAGTTCAGCAATTGTGGGTGTGACAACCACACGGCGCATTCTGTAACCAAACTCATGAGTCACAGCTGTAAATTTACCGGACTCACAACCAAACGTGACAAATTTGGCCCCCCCCTAAAACTGGGTCTCCTTTAGGACCCCAAGCAATCACATTGGTTCAAAAGCATCTGATTACAATTCCTACAAAATCATGTAATGATAAATGCTGTTTCAACTACTTAAGAATGACCATTTATATCTGTATTAGTTAGCTTATATTAGCATAGCATACAGATAAGGGTTTAGCCTTACAGCTTCGTTTATACACACATTTACACTTACTTTACATATATTCTCAATTATCTTTAATGTAATTGTGTTAAATGTCCAGATATTGCAGTTATGGTTAAATAAAAAAATGTTCAATTGTTAACTTGATAGGCTATTATTATTTACTTTAAATTGGTTTTATTATGCACTAATTTGTTTCCGTATGCATTATATAATAAGCTATGCATATTTAAAATCTATTTAATTTGTATGCTTAGGAAAATCATTAACTCACAGTTTGGGGTGACTCGATTTGGAAGGGAGGACCCAATTTTTCATGATACCTAAAGATTTTATAGCTTCATAACTTGGACCCTTGTCAAAAAGTGACAAGACTTTTCAGTTTTATGGATGTCACCATAATCGACATTACTTTGGCCACTGTCACTATAGTTACTGTAAGAAAATACAGACTTGACTGCCGTTACACGTTCATACAAACAGTTTTCGATATGCCACTGTAAGTTGCTGTTTGAATGGGACATTTCGAGCCCTCCAATCCCCCCAACTGAAAATATGAACATAGTTAATATTAATTATAAAGTTAATATCTAGTTGATAATGGATTTCTCTTTTTTTACACGTTTATATTGCACTCTTTGTTGCACACTACTGTTATAGTTTCATTATACTGTATAGTATTATATATTTTATTTTAAAGAAGTTACTATTTGATAATATTATTTCACAATATTGTTTTGACAGTTATTTTTTGATCAAATAAATGCAGCCTTGTTAAATAAGTGACTTCAAAAACATTATCTGAAAATCAAAAAAAAAAAAAAACACTTACTGACACCATTTTTTTAATGGTAGTGTCCCTCTATTTTGTTGCGTCATGCAAAATATTATATGTACTTCTATTCCGTAGTGTGTGAAGAGGGTGATTGACTTGTTTACGATAACAAACTTGACCCTGTGACCCTAAGAATATTCTAGAATTGCTTCATTTCACTGCACATATGAATTACATGGTTTGAGAAAAAGAAAAATCTAAACAATCAATAAGGTATGTCAATAAAGCAACCACAGTTCAATTCAGCTGGAGCTTGTGTTACTCTCAACTCCTTCCATATGCTTGAATCAACTTCTGTGTCCATGGGCTAATGATATATTTTTATCCCTTCCTCCCTCTATCTTTCCTTCTTTATGACGGAGTGATGAAATTATCCTAATTAACTGGCTGGCTGTAGCTGCCAGAAAAGCGATCGAGTGGCTAGAGTACACGCATGCCTCCCAAACCCACAGTACGCTCCACCTGGCCCACGGCCCATGACGGAGGGGTGAACTGGGAAACCCGACCCTAATCACTCTCAACTTTCCAGTGGCCCAGACATCGGAGCTCACACTCTATTCTGGGCTTGAGAAGTAAGCCAGCAAACCATGCAGGCATCCCTTCATTCGCCTTTCTCTTTCCCTGCTGTTCTAAGTATCTGACCCAGCCCGTTTTCTGTCTGTAATTCCGCTTTTTTTCTTCGTGATGGTCTTCTTTTGCACAGTCCTAAGATTCGCTCCATCACATCCCTTTTCTATGCCTCCCCTCACTCTCACTTGGTCTCAATCTTTGTTTTGCTCTCAGGGGAGCAGTTAAGTACGTTGAGACCTCTTAGAGACTCTTGGTCACGATTGGCATGCAAGTTCCATGGCTCAACAGGCCCTATACAAGTAAGCTCCGTAAAACCCTGCGTGCACACACACAGAGAGAGAGAGACTACACCAACAAGCTATCTCAGTCATCCTCACAGGTGGCTGTTCAAATTTAAAACCACAAGCTGTGTGTGTGCGTTATCCTGGGAAATGTGTTGTGAGCTTGTTTAACACACAAAGCTCACTGACTGATAGACAGATGAAATCTGGGAAGCGAGTGATATGTCAAAAGAACCCCCCTCAGCTTTCCTCTTATTTCTCTTCATCCAAAGTTTTATTTTTGCTTTCTTTTTTTTTTTCTGATTTTAAACTTCTGCTTCAGTTTTGTAAATTGTAATTGTAATTATGCAGGGCTTTTTAACTTGTTTTGCTTCAGGTTCAGATTTTCAAACTACAATAAAATTGTTAATTGTTTACTATTAATCTTTTTTTTTTATAGATTAAACATTTATTGTTTTATTTTGCTAATTTAGAACCATGAATTTATATGTGCAATACAAATTGAACAAAATTCTAAACTAATGTCAGGTCAACATTGGCTTGTAGTCAGAATAACCAGTTTTGGCTTCTAAAGATTTTGAATTTTGTTTCCTTTTTATTTAATTTTGTTTCGCGCACACACACACACACACACACACACACACAAACATATATATATATATATATATATATATATTTTTTTTATTAATTTATTTTTTTAAACATCTATATTTGTTAGGACATTCGTTGACACAGTTGTGATGGGTAGGGTTAGGACCAAGATATTGCACTAAGTGCCTGAACCCTTACCCTACCCTAAACGCAATAACCCCTAAAACCAAGTCTTGAGCCTAAATGTCCTCGCGTTACTCGCTTTGTCCTCACTCTGATAGTCTAATATTCAAACCAGTTGTCACAAAGATAGTTGTTCAAGTACACTGTAGTGTGTGTAGGTAAAACTACTCTTTTAGATACCAAGTATGAGTTTTTCTATATGTTAAAATTCTCTAAAACTATGAGTACACAAGTACAGTCTGGAGCCTCACTAACACCAAATGCAGTTCTCAACTGGAGGGCCACGACTGAAAAATATGCATAGGATATAAATAAACCTTATTAGCTTATTAACTGAAAGCGTATTAACTAAAAATTAGATAAATACTTAAAAATCCTTAGACAAATAAGACTTGGACAACATGGACAGGGACCTTGAAAAAATCCTTAACAAAAACAACAATTACAATGCGTTTGTGTGTGCTCGCACACACTTTTTCTGTGTGAGTCTCCATTTAATTATGGATGATTGTTTGTGTTGGTCTGTCAGCCTGCACTGTTGTTAAAGGACTTTAAGATAACTGCTAATTCCACTCCTGCAATATCGATCTGCTGGGTATAGTTTTATAGGCTCCCACTCAAGCTACATAATTAATGCTTAACGTATTAAATTAGTAAGCTTTGCTCTGAATTGAGAGAGTAATTGAGTCCAGTCTTGCAGGAAGGGCATATTACAGTATGTATTTGTGTATTATTTATTTTAATTTTTATATATTTTTTTGCTTTGAATTAGAGTCTTGACTCCCTGCACATGTTCGATGGGATGGAGGTTTGAGTTGACATCATGTCCTGATTCCATTGCCTCCATCTCCTTACCACTTTTTTAAAGGCAAACTCTGTGCTTGAGATTTTGCCACTATAATGTAGTACCATCTATTGGTTTTTATTCCCACTGCTGAAATCACTGCACCTGTCTCAGGACATGATTCCAGCTGCTATTTCTGCACCTGTATCAGTTCGCCGCACACCATGCAGACATCGGCACAGACTAGGTCAGGGAAATCTGCCAAAACAATCGCAGATCCGCTTTCATTTCTCTGAGTGGTCCAGAGTTAGTTATTTATCCATTTCTTTTTATGCTCACTGTCTCCATGCTGCACTTTAAAAGACCCACTACATTCAGCCTTGTTTTAGGGGTTGATTTTCCTCTGTTTGATGTCCTTTCTCATCTTTTGAAATGAATCATACTCATCATACTATGAGCATGATTAATCTCATACTCGTACTATAGCTGGCACTTCTATTTCTACATGAAAACACCTGTGTATTGTGTTCTATTATATCCAGTATTACCAAGTATAAAAGGTCTGTATAGTATCAAGGTTTGAGAGATCCTTTTTGATCATTACTAATCATCACCTGCAGAGGGAGCTCTTTTACAAGGGCCCATTGGTCATTTAAACCACTTGATGATTTGGTCAGTACATACTGAAAGACTGAAGCCTCATCTGTTGTACCGGTTTAGTAAATTTGTCTTCTGAAGTAACTTATTAATTGTTTGTATTAATTGCATGTTTCTCGACTATGATTATTGAGACATGGGAAAACATGTCCCAGGTGGCTCTGTGTGAATGACAATAGTTGGTCTGTGTCTGTCTGAGAATAGTGTCGAGGGTCTTTCCCACACCTGTGCACTTAGAGCGTTCCTCTCTGTTGACAGGAATCACATATCCCACACACTCATACACCATCCAAATAAAGAATCTCGGTAATTAGAGGAAGACATGAAGCACACTGACCGCATGTGAATTTAGAGATTGTGAACTAAAGATAGTCTTTGTCACTTTTTAAAATAAATTGGTCTCTCTCATATAATAAAGTTTACTGATATATATGAGTTCCTTTTAAAATTAAGGAATAGTTCATCCAAAAAAAAAAAAAAAAAAGAAATAGAAATATAGAAAAATAGATAATAGATTTAGATTTTTTAGAAATATATTTTTTTTCCTTTGGTGTAACACAAAAATGTAAACTGCCATGGTCAGTGTGAAGATCTGCCTGAATTTTCTGAAAAAGGAAATCCATAGAGTTTAAGGAACATTACAATAATGTAAATTATGATTAAAAAAAAAAAAAAAAAAACGTCATTTTTGGGTAAACATCCTATAAATGAAGAAAACCAATTGCTTTTACAGGTTGTGATTGTCTAATTTACTATGCGAAGGAATTCCATAATATGTGGATTAAAAGATAAGAAACCCAAAGCTTTTGTGTGTGTGTGTGTGTGTGTGTGTGTGTTGTTCTGGTGTGACATAATTAAATGTGGTTTTGCACATCATACTGTGTGTTATAGTATGTGTGCATTTGTTTTTCGTTTCCTCTGTGAGCAGCACCAAAGTACAGAGATAGGTAGAGAGAGGAGCTGGATGGTATTGATCAGGGCCAGTTCATTTTCTGTTGTCCCCGGTGAGTTGCTTTGTGGGAAATAGCTAGTTTGTCTCCTGTCAGGGTGGCTGTAGAGCGACCTGGGTTTCATCCTGGTTAGTGATAGTCACTTATCTGCTCAGACTTTTCAAATATAGGCCTACTGTCTGTGAACTACTGCTAATAACTTCACACACATCACTCATTATATATGAATTTACTTCATTTCAATAAATCATATCAACCTTTAACAGATGCACAGTAATTCTGGACGTATTATCATTAACAAACGTCAGCCAGAA
Source organism: Pimephales promelas (assembly GCF_016745375.1). The sequence goes on along the minus strand of NW_024121099.1, from coordinate 21,144,975 downwards.
CAGTGTAATGCATGAAGAAACCTCTATTATTTATTTTAGATTATCATTGAGACACCATCACAGTAATCTTCATAAATATAATGTAAAAGACTACTCAAATCTAGGTATATTGTATGTTGCATTACATGGTTCTACCATCAAGCTGGCAAATGGTACTCCATTGATCAGTTCTGTATGGTGTATTATTGCCGGACACAGACTGATTTATTCCCAATTTTGGGGCCATCTGTATATTTAAAAAGGGACAGCAGATCCCATGTGGAAGCACTGAGGTGGAAGAGTCACACTTTTAGGGACGTTGGGTGGAGTTATATTGATTGGGTGTTGTGGTGAATCAGTCATAAACTCTACTAGTGGCTTCAGTGGGTTCAATATTTGCGTTTTCCTTTCCCCACATCGCTGCTGCTGTGCTTTATCTTGTTTTCTGTCAATTTTGCTTATGCACAAAAAAAAAGGTTTAATAAAATGAAGCTTTTTTGAATTTTTTCAAAATAAATTTTTGAGTTTTGTGTGTGAGATGTTAATACAGCATTAGTTAATATTATATTTGAGCTGTTTAATAAATATAGTCAGGCAGGCTGTCTCATCATAAGTCCTGTGGCATTCAGCCGTCACCCAATCTAATGTTGCACAACAGCACAAGTCATGGCCTTTTCACGTGGAACACTGCCCGCAGATTTTAAGAAACCATTGAGAGAAACACAATTTATGATCATCTTTTACAATAGGACTTGACAGACTACTGTGCAGGACAGTATGAGTGTATGAGGGGATATCAAATAGAAATATGATTTTGCTTCATGCCGCATATTATGTTAAAGTGTTTAAGACAGTTGTTAACTGATTGTGTGATATGTAACAAGATCTTTTTATGGTTCCTTAATGCAGCTCTGTGGTTAGTGTTAGTGAATACCACATGTCCTATTTTAAGCTGCACTGATTTGTCCCGCTCCATGCTCTGTCAGGGCGCTTGTCATATCCCAGATCCACTTTCATGGCATTCTCACTTAACGAGTTTGTGGATTTTAATGACCAAAGTTTGAGGTGAAGCCTCTGGAGACTGTCACTCTTTCTTGCTTTCCTTTAGCCAGCATGAAAAGTTTGTAGATTTTGTCATTGCTTGGCACAGATCCCGTGCCTGGTGGGTATCCTGGTGCTAGATCTGGTAGTAACTCCTCCCGAATGACAGGTCTGAGGTGAGTCGTGCAGATAAACTGAAGGTCAGTGGCTTATCCTTTTTTAATGCCCTTGCTGTTGTCCTGGTGACATTGAGGGCAGATGCTCCAGCGGTTTGGTGCCCTCCTCTCTGCCCACTCTGAACAGATGCCTGTTCCCCTTCATGCCAGCTTTACCCAGAGGGACCAATTAAAGCTACAGCAGCTGCTGGCATCAATGCCAGTTAGAGCGGAAGGAGGAGTGTGAATTGATGATGAGATGTGAAGGGACTTGAGACGAGAGGGACAAAACAACGTCCAGTACTTTGTCTTTAACACGTGCTTGACACTCAAAGGTCCAGGTGTAAAGACAGGTCTTTGCACTCACCAAACCTGGCAGTCCACCACTGACTTTTCCCCTGTATTACTATATATATATATATATATATATATACACAGACATGGTTTAAAATTAACACCCATCAACCCACCAAATGCAGGTAAAAATTAACTGTGGCGGGTAATGCTGTCACTAGCCAATTTGGCGTGTTTACTTATTATGTGAACTCACTTTGCTGGGGAAGTTTGTGTAAGCCAAATCTGTGCAGATTTAGTGCAAATACTCGACTTTTGAGTCATCACGATATATTAAATATAGGCTTACTTTAACATGCACGTCACTACGCAACAAATACCGGCACACTTGTTCATTTGCAAATAAAGCAATAGTTAAGATTAAAAAGCAATTTGGTTAAGAGAAAATACATTGTTATTTTGCAACATCCTACATTTTTTGATATTCTTTGTACTGTATTGATCTGTCCACCTAAATCCCATTTTTGGTGAAGAGGATGAAAGAGAAAGGGAGGAGATGGCTGGATGACAGGATTTTTTTGTTAAAATTATTTTAATTTTATGAAATCCAAATTTTATAATATATACTGTGATGTAGTTAATCTGGTTTATCTCTTTTTCCTTGTTTTATTACTAGTAGAAGTTCTGAATGGTGGGTAACTTAAAGGTGCCCTAGAATGTGAAATTGAATTTCTTTTGGCATAGTTAAATAACAAGAGTTCAGTACATGGACATGACAATACAGTGAGTCTCCAACACCATTGTTTTATCCTTCGTACCTAAATCTCGTTTTTGAAAAACACCCCTGAAAAACAGGTGAATCTCCACATAATACAGACTATGACACAACAGGCGGGATCATTAATATGTAGGACTCCAAACATTTGCATATGCCAGCCCATCTTCAATGACAGGCGGAACTGCGCAGCCGAAGCATGGCAGTTGCTCAGTGTTTGGATGTACACATGAACACAAGTATTTTTTTAGTTCCTTCATCCGAGCCTCTGAAGAAACAATGGGTTAATTTTATTTTCTGTGGAAATAACAAACATTTCACAGAGGACTGTTTCCTTAACTTGGGCCAAGAGCTGGCCTCGGGTCCCTACCAAGCAACACTTTCTGATGTGTAATTGTTGTTCAGGGAATCTTTCTTTCAAAATCGTTCAATACTGTTTATGGATCAGTAAGTCAACTTCACACCGTTTCTTTTTGTAGGATGAAAAAAAAAAACGTATTTAAATTGTGAATAAATTATATACAGAAAGCGATCAAAGAAAAATCTTTCCACACAGCGCGAGTTTATCTGGACACTTGTCAAACTCGTTATGAATTTAATGACTCGCGTTACACTGCACAACAAAGCTCTTACTGTATTTACATGATCGTGTCTGCATTGGTGAAAGCATTAGAGAGTGCAGAAACTGCGTTGCAATGATATATCTTTATCCTCACGATCGATAGACTGTCATCTGCTTGTATAATGCTCATCACAGCAACATTTAATGTGATGGGATTAGATCTAAATACTTCAAAAACATCTCACGATTCGTTAATCTCGATAGGTGTAATAGTAAAAACGTATAATAGCTGTAGTGAAATTATTCGAGAGAGTTTCACATGTAATAGATGGCTATTTCATATGCAAGCATGTCAGCCAGTCACAGCAGTGGGCGGTTACACACAGCAGACACGCCCCTTCAAACAGAGGGTTCAAATCAGAGGCTAAAATCAGGCTAGGAGAAATGCCTTTTATTTCTAAATTATGACTTTTTAATCTAAAAAAAAAGGGCAACCTAGGAAACATTATAAAATAATAATAATAAAAAAAAACATTCTAGGGCACCTTTAACAACACAACTGTTGATGATAATAATAATGTAATGTTTCTCGGGCAGCAAATCAGCATATTCAAATAATTTCTGTGGGATCATGTAACACTGAAGACTGGAATAATGGCTGCTGAAAATTTGCCATCACAGGAATAAATTACATTTTAAAATAATAGTAAGATACAAAAAGTATTTAAATTAAAATAAAATTGTATTACACATATTAATAAAATAAAAAGTAATACCAATTATAATAATGTGTTTATAATATGAATATTTCACGGTATTGTGTTTTGTTCAGTGCAGCCATGGTGAGCATAAGAGAACTTTCCGACCCCGAAAGTTTGAAAGGTAGTAGAAATTAAAATCTGGCACTTCAATCAGATTAAACAAAGAAATAATTGATAATTAATAGACAGATAAAATAATTGTAATAGTTGCAGCCCTAATCTGAAACAATATGATAGCTTTGTGTGAAGAACAGCCCAACATTTAAGTTATAATCTTCTCCCCTGTTGTAGCTATCCAATTTCATTTAAATGCTGTGTTTTAAGACATGGTTCAGGGAGTATCAATGATTTTCAGAACCACTGATGTTTGATGTTTTGCAATTAATGTCAAATTTGGAGTGACACGAAGAATAATCCAATCTCCAAAAAAGAACAGACATCATTGCATCACAGGTCTCATCCAATGACTATAATTTACGATCCTGCTTAGTTTAAACAGAGCCCTCAACAAGACCATCTCAAGCTTCTGCCCCTCCTACTAGGTGAGTGTTTACCACAATGACACTTTCACGACCTCCATAAGTCACTCAGGGAGCCATCGACACTCACATGTGCAGGGTCAGTGACTGCTCGGTCACGCTCAATGTCTCACTCATTGAGTGGAACCCAAGTTTTTTAGTCAGTCGAATGCTCAGACTTGATTGAGCATGGACGGCCAAACACCAACTCCTTTTAGCAACACACTTATTCACACCCAGTGATTAACGATGTCCTGCAAGGAGAATGGCGCCCAGGGTTTTGACTCTTAGGTGCCCTTGGTGGTGGACAGGTGGCTGACAGGTGAAGTGTATGTTTTGAGTTTGTAAGAGTGTCTTCTGCTCTCAGTGGATATACTCTCTAAACCCAGAATGCATCAGTCAAGTTTATTCGTTCTGTCACCACACTGGACGTGTACACAACATAAATGCCCACATGTATGTAACCAATGTCCATTTTGTGAATATATGCAGTTCTGTTGTCAGCACATGGCATAATCACACCCGTGGATTTGTAGTCTAACCTTATGTCTTCTAAATTTGTTATCGCTATATTTGTCTCTCCTTTAGACACTCATGCTTGCATGTTTTTATAAACATGTCTCAATCCCTCAAAAGATATACAGCTCTCAGCTGTGATGGGCAGTGTTTCAGAGCCTAAGTGCTTTATTGTGTGCTGGGTCCGAGGGCACTTAACCTTCATAAGTACCCCTGTGCAATAGACGCATGGCATAAAGGTTTTACTTTTTGAATCTTTGGTTTAACTGACAGACACATGTTTCTTGTGACTGTAGTAACACAGCCCTGAGGCACTTCCTAGAAATGTGAGTCTCATGCGACTCCATCTTATTTTGATAAAAAGGTTATGGGTCAATCAATGACATGTTTTTTTTTTTTTTTTCTTTTTTTATCTTGATAAATGTATTTATTAGAATAATAGAGCTTAAGTTGTTCAAGGTGTAAAGACAATGTCATTACGTTTTACTGGCTAGTTACAATAAACTTTTCTTAAAAAAAAAAAAAAAACACCGGCGCGGTGATTAGCAGCTGCACACTCTCCTCAAACTCACAGAAATTTGATAATTCCACGAATGACTGCAATTGCAGATTTCGAACAGAGATGGCGACACAGAGGAAAAATGCCGGACTGCAGCTTCAAAGGTTTTTATTTTCTTCTTTATCATAGACATTTTTATTTGTGATTGACCCTTACACAAAAACTCCCAGAAATGATTCTCAGAAATTATCATCACAGTACATTGCTCTTTAAATTTCATATGGTTATCCCAAAAAACATATGGTTTATTTCACAGGTTGTTTGTTTTTTGATAGGAGTGCAGTGCTCTGAGGCAAAGGGCAAGGTCGTAGTGCTTTCCTCTCATCTCTTATTCATACCTTTAATGCTATAACTGGATGAAAACAGTACAGTATACAAGGAAGCCGGTGTCATTACGCATTCAAGTTTTTCCTGTTTGGTCTCTAACCAGCAGTGACACACAGCATCATGAATGTAGAGAGAAAGCAATGCTGGAATCCCAAAGGAGTAAACATTAGCCATATGGAATCATTTCCATGATGTGGGTTCTATGGTGTTGACGGCCTATGAAGAGGCTTCTAGCAGAATCCAAAAGTAACTTAAATGTTAACACACAGTAAAATTGCAACTGGCGTGTGAATTACGACTGTCAACTGTCCATTTCTGGCTTTATAAGCAGTCAGGGATGCTCAGTGCAGATCGTGTTGCTCTTATTAGTCCCAGCCATCTTGGGTCAAGTCATCAGTTGATTTGGAAGCAGGGTGAGTATTTATATGTGTTAATGTGGTGTTGGTTTCCGTGACGATAGGATCACACCAATGACTGATGAGGTCTGGCCTTGTGGGTGACACTTGAGCCTCTCCTGATTTTGACTGGTATGGCCCCATGGAGCCGTCCACTGGTCCATGGTACATGGTGAGGAGGTTCTCCTTGTATTCTCTCTCCAAAGTACATCAACAGTCTTGCTGCCCATCTCGCTATCTGAATTACAGGATCCTGTGAGCATCAGAGGGCTCTTCTTATATTTCTGGTCTTTCAAACTTCCCAAGGTCACGTTCCATTCATTACACATGGATAAACACTTGGCTGAACAACAGCTCTCAGAGGTGGGCAAAGATCTTTGTTGGCACACTTTACCTAGGCGCCACATACGTACACATTCAGATGAGCTCTGTAGTTTGTGCCAGGATTGAAAAGAGGCATCTTGGTATTTTGGGTTGGGGTGCAATGTCCTCCCTCTAGACGTACACCGACTCTTTCTCTAATTCCTCACACCCGTCCTAAGATAGCAAATGTCACCATATTGCGCAGTCTTGTTTTCATACCAGATTTAGGGACACTCTTAGGCCACATTTACACTGGATGGTTCAAGTGACCCAAATCCGATTTTTTTCCTCTCATGTGGCACAGATCGGATATGACCGGTGAACGGGTAAGCAGGAAAAAAAAACGCATGGATTCCAATTTTCTCAGATCGGATTCAGGCCTCACTTATACTGTGGTAATAAATCGGATGTGAATCGGATACGTGCATTTGCGTGTGCCATGTAAGCATACAAATCGGATATTCCCCAGTAAATGCGAGTCGTACGTCATTAATAAAAGTGATGTCAACTCAGATGGACACCTCCAATTAAGATCACTTGACTGATAGGCGCGATGGAGGATGAAGGAAACACACAGTGGAGAAATTCGAAGGTTTCAGAGTGTTTTTTTTTAGAGTTTTTGGGGCAAAGAGACTGTGCGGGAAAAAATGCAGGGTTGTTACAGAAATAAATCCGTGTAAAGAAATAAAGACATTTCACGAGATATGGGGATATGTGCTTTCAACTTTTTTCTCCGCCATATGGGACCAATGTTTTGCTGACTTTTCTTTATATGATTTTTCAAAATATTGTGGAGAGCAAAACACTGGGTAATTTTATTCGCATCCATTGCATTTCGTGCTGTTACTTCCTTTTCCGTGTCAGAATGTCTACATTTGATAGTTTCAGCAGTGTATAGCGTAAATGCAAAAAATCGGATACGGGTCACTTTTAAAAGATGATGTAAACGGGTCGTCAAAAAAATCGAATCTAGTCAGAAAATCGGATTTGAGCATCATGACCTGCAGTGTAAATGCAACCCTAGATATAATGAGAATCTGCCAATTTAGCACACTTCTCACAGCATGTTTTCCTATTAATTCAACGAACTGTAAAGAGCTGGGTATACTTTGTTTTCTCTCTTCCTCTCTGTCTAGTGAACAGTTTAGTGCCCAAGTACACTCCATTTACAGTCAGCACAGATGGATGCATTCGACGTGTAAAAACTACCAATGGACCTTTGTTTTTGAGTACTCAAATCACTTGCCTATGCACTGCTTGTGCTCAAGTCCATGCAGACAAAAAAGTAGTTGCATGCAGACAGTGGGTCTCATTCACTATTGTATGGATTATTGGCATTCATGGAAATACAACTATAATGCAGCCAGATTCCCATTATGTTTGGGAGTGTCCCTAAATCTGGAATGCAAGCAAACAAGGCTGCACAGAAGAACTCCTCACAGAAATTTTTGCATACACACGAGTTTGTTCTTATCCTCGTTCTAAGGTTAATGAATTTGGACCATTTGAAATGAGCGACTGTGTTTACAGAGGTTAGTCATTTGCATAAAACACACCCAAACCACCTCCATAATAGGGCTTTCCACTGAGCATTTCCTTTTTACAGTATTTCATTGCTCTCAGCAATATATGACATACTCTAAAGATGCACTCTCGGCTGAGAGCATGTGTAACAAGATCCCCAAGCAATGCCAAGTGTGCTATCCTCAAAACAGTTTCAAACACAATACACACCTTTTATACAGAACCAGATTACAAACTACTTATTAGCCAGCTGTTGCTACACATGCATTATTATTATTATTTTTTTTTATTCAGAGGAAACTTGCAGGATGCAAAACACGGATGAAATCAACTACCCACCCACCAATCCCTCCCATCCCTCTCACCCCACCCGGTCTCGAAATAAGCTGTCTTCAGTGAATGTGCAAGACTTCAGATTAATTAGACATTATAGGTTAATAACTGTAAGGATAACAAAGTGCAGTAACTGCTTGTGCTTTATGATTTTGATAAATTATTTTGATAAGTGAAAATTTGGAAATAATACTGTACTGGAAGCCTTGCTCAATCAAGTTACAAATGGTTAATAATAGAATCAAGTTTCAACTTAATTCTATTATTAACCCAGTATTTTTCTTTCTAGGACCTTGAAATGGGCAGTTCAACTGTACCCCCTTCTCTCAATTTGGCCTTATTTTGTTTGCCAAATATGACACAATGGTACTGCCTTCTCATATGGTTTCAGGAATGCCTGTTAAACAGCTGTCCCATAATACAGGCACTTACAATCCTTGACGGAAATGCCTGGAAGAAAAAGATAGGCATGCAGAATACAATCAGAATAGGGGCATTATGACCATAATCTTATATCATGAAATGAGTAATTTTAATTTACAATAACAATATATATATATATATATATATATCACAGTAGAGTATAGTTAATTTTGCTTTAAAAAGCTTTTTATATCATCATCATTTGATACGATTGAGATGTCATAATTCTTGTCACCAATATCAACATCACAAGAAAAAAACTAATACTAGCCTTTGTAAAGAAAAGAACGAAAAAAAAAATAACAAGCTAAGACAATTTAGCTAAACAAACAACAACAATGAATTACGAGCAATAGGACCACAAACACAATTAGTGCAAAGAAACAGGCCTACCTAAAAACTTTAAGCACTAAAAATAAGAAATATTAGCCTACATACATTATAAAGTAATTTGTAAAGTAATAGTAGCCAACATTTGAAGTGGATCAAAACATTTCAACAAAGTTATACATGAATTTTGAACAAAACCAATACTTGTCTTAGGACAACTTTGATTCACTTTTATGATCCACTTCAAACGTTGACTACTAAGTATAAAGTAATCAAATGTATATAAAAACACCGCATATATCTTCACTGTGTAAATTAAATATACATGAAGAACGAATGCACAGATTCAATATACTGTTACACATGCATCTTATTTCTCACCTGTTTATATTCACTTAAGACACAAATGAATGTGTTTACAAAAATACTGGCAAAGACGGGCATTTTGACACATAAGTATGTGTATATAACCGTTGAAGCCTAAAGCCCGGAACACACCAAGTCGACGCCGACGAACTAGCGCTGATGAAAGCCGGCTGTTTTGCCGTCTGCTCTTTTCGGGGTAAAAAGCTGCACTTGAACACACCGAGAGAACTACAGGCGACTGTCAGCTATAATGTGCGTTCTGCGCCTGCGTGTAATGAGCCACCTGTCTATATCTGCAGATATATTCAAAAAGGAAAACCGACGCTGCCGGCTGCAGATACACATACCGTAAACAAAACAGTGTTACCGTTTTGAATATCAATCCTGCTAAACGCTTTCTTTATTCCACTCCGCTCATGTTAATATTGAAATATTCGCAAGGAACACTCAGGTAAGATGACGTAACATAAGAACAGCCTTCTATCTTTACTGTTTTGACTTCTTTGCTTGCTGTTTTGCTTTTATTCTCGCGCACCGACTCTTTCACTAAGCTGAACAGCCAATCAGAGTTCTCTCTTTCCCCAACGGCCCGATGCCGATTGAACTTGTCGAATCGGGCGAAACAAAGCCGAAAAAGGACTATTTTCAGCCGACGGCACGGAACCGTACGGAACACACCGAGGAAACTTAGTCGCCCGACGCACAAAAACTGCCCTACGACTGGCCGTCAGCTTGGCGTGTTCCGGGCTTAAAAAGAACTCTTTCCAGTACTCGCACAATTTATGAGCAGTGGCATGTTCACAAGTCGCTCAGACTGTGTTTCAATGGTTTAAATTCACTTGTTTTTAAACCAAAATGCTTAAAAATGCAGTCTTGACCAAGTAGCACAGCGTTAGAGACAATTGTACCAAATTTTTACTAACCGGTTAATCGTGTCTACCAGCAAATCTTCCAGCCCCTAAATCATCCTTTCATGCAGTAATCAACAACTCCCAATTCCCTTTGATCCAGTCCCTGGCCTGCAATAGCATTCCGTAGCTATGCCACACTCCATTTCGGCTACGCTTGTTTTGGCCCACAAGATTCTGCACTGCCTTAACACTAGTTTGATAGGAGTGTTAAGTGTTGCTGGTTTACCAGAGAAGCATTTAATGGCAGCTGTGCCATCCCACTGGGAATCAGAGGATGAGACCCTGGGGGATTGCTGCAGAAGCAGGAGGGGTATCTCGCGCTGTCAATAATGAGATTAATGATGTGACAGAGATGGAACGGTAAAGAATCGGACTGCTGTTAAACGGAATTAGTTGTCAAATTTGGAGACGGGATCAGAGAACATGAGATGACACCGCTTGATAATCCCTAAGAGGATGCAGGGTATCACTGCTGCCCTGTCATAACATTTGATGAGGAGTAAAGGGAACATTCCAGAAGTGTGAAATAAATACTATAGCAGTTGTCACACTTTGTGTATCTCCATTTTAGTTCCAGAGAACATGTTTGGACAAGTAGTGCTGCTTGAAAGTCTGTATTTCCCACCTTTTTTATACATATTTTTGGCATTCCTAACTTTATTTAAAGAGAGAGAGAGAGCGAGTCGACTGTTACTTTCTCTTTTGTTCCATCCAACATTTATTTCCTACCATTAATCCTCATTTCCTTCCCACATACTTGTCTACCTACCTACCTTAATTTCCATATCGTTATCTTTCTTAATTCACTCCTTTCCTGTTCTCACTTCATTTCTTTCCTCATTTTCCCTCCTTTCCTTCCTTCTTACCTATTTACCTATACCTTACTTTGCCTTCCATCCCTTCCCACATCTGACAAAATTGAACTAGACTGCCACCTTAAAATCGGTGACTACCAAACATCTAATTGGGTGTATGCAGATGTGCTTTTCCAAAAAATAATACAAAAAATAATTTCCTGTTAACGTTAACATCACCACTCAGTTATCCCAAGCAGCCCCACATAAAGTCCAGAGAGACAGAATAATAACATGGGAACCTGTCAGAAAAATGAGTCTGTGCATGTGACAAAGAGGGATAGATAAAGGTGTGAGCTTGCAGCGCTGAAGCCGAAGCGAGTTGAGTAAATAATCGGCCGTCTGAGGAGCCGCGGGTGCGGGGCCGGTGTGTCAGCAGGCGATGGATGAGTCCCCAGGCCTGATTGTAAAGCCCAGCAGGTTGTGTTGGTTGAGTGAGTCTGTGCCGAGTGGAGTCTCAATCTTCCCTCTAATAGGCCACTGACAGCCCTTTACCACACACATATACACACACTTGCGAGTACACACATCAATAAAGTGTCCTGACAGGGACCGTAGCCTCAGCTTTGGTACCTAGCGTGCAGTTCTTGACTAAACCGGCCGCACACATGCTCTCAAAGACATGGGCGGCATCAATTCTGCGGCGCTATCATTAAACAATAGGTAAGGTGGAACAATACAGAGAAGTGCGTAGTATACGGCTGGCTGTGTAAGACACAAGCTCTCTGACAAGCCGTATTTGTCATCCGCCAGGAGACGGGCTGGTCCGACATCGGTGGTACAGATGAGAGGTGTGTGAAAAAGTGACTTTGAGCCAGACAACTAATCTTGCAGCCTCACATACACGACCCCTTGACAGAGGCCCACACGTGTGTGTTTGCTCCCTCACTTATGGAGTCTGGTCATATACTCCACAGCTCAAGCACTCCTTCACATAAACACTAATAAATGGTCCTCCATATTACACACAGTTGTACTGTCAGACACATCTCTCTGCTGTGCTCTATTTTTAGGCCATATTGTGCAGAGATTTGATCATTGCTAAATGTTTGTCGAAGATGAATTCCCCGGCTGATACGGAAGTGTGTGTGCATGTATGGGTTCGGTGATAAATGGAGAGGGGCACCCTGGAGTAGAAGACAGGGAAAAATAGGGGGAGGAAGGTTTTCTATTGGTACAGGAAATGTGAGTTTCTATTGTAACATTATGGAATGGCCATTATAAAGACCAGGGGAAGATTAACTGTTTAAATAACCAGGTAAAGGAATATTATCAAAAACAATACATTTGTATTTGCTTTCCCTAATTCATATTGTCTTCTTTCCTGCCCATTCATCCGATTCCTTGCAATTAATTCCTTCCGGCCTGTCTTTCTTATTTTTCTTTTTTTTTCTTTTTTCTACACTCAGTTTCTTCTTTCAATTTCCATTCATTCATTCATTCATTTCTTCTAACATCCTTCCATTTTTACTTCTTTACATCCCTCCTTCCGGCCTGTCTTTCTTATTTTTCTTTTTTTTTTCTACACTCAGTTTCTTCTTTCAGTTTCCATTCATTCATTCATTCATTTCTTCTAACATCCTTCCATTTGTACTTCTTTACATCCCTCCTTTCCTATACCTTGTCCTTCCTTCCTTCCTTCCATTTTGTATTCCTCTCATTTCTTTCTTTCCTCTTTCATTCCTTCTTTTCTTCTTTCATTACTTAATTTCTTCTTTCATTCAAAAGTCCATCCCATTTTGTACCCCTCTCCTTTCTTTCTTTCCTCTATCTTCCCTTCCTTTCTTCTTTCATTACTTCATTCATTCCTTTCTTCTTTCATTCAAGAGTTCTTACTCTGAGATACATTAAGCACAGTTGAGCACAACTGAGAATTTATGTTTAATTTAACTCTTGTTAAATCTGCGTTCCCTGTAATTAGTTTTAAAGTAAATACCATCTGTTAACAAATACAACCTTTTTGTAAGCAGTTGTAAATGATTAAGTAAAAGTTTAATCCAAAGCCTTTCTGCTTTGTCTTTTTCCTCCGCTAACCCTCTCTGATTTCCTTAAGATCTTTAAGTAATTCCATTCTCCCTTTGGCTTGTCTAACATGCTAAATTGTAGCTGCTGGGAATAAATCTTTGGTGTTTTTACCTCTTGTGTACAGCGGCAAAGAGGGAAAGCTGCCATGCAGAGTCCATCTTTTACTCAGCCCCCATACATGCATGTCACTTCAACCCAGCCACTCATAAAGCAACATGATGGATAAATGAATACAGAAATAAATAAATAAAAGCCACACTTATTCTCTCCCGCACATCCTTTCCTCCGCCTCTCTGATGGATCTGTGAAATGATATAAGGAATAAGACTTAGAGGGAGGGAGAAAGAAAGGGTTGGGGTGGAGAGACGGATATGATTTATTAGGCTGATAAAAATTCAGCCTTTGTTATTCAGTCATTTTTCCATGTGCGGCTTATTAAGGAGCGCACCTGCCAGGGGAAGAGTTTGTGTGCGCCTCTGGGTGTACGTCTAAATGTGTGTGTCCCGTAGAGTAGGAAGACTCAGACCTCACAGAGCCAGTTTAGATGACACCCTCTGCGCCTCTGTCTGTGTTCAGTGCCATATTTTTATGTATATTAATGTCTCCCTTTGCACCTAGCATTATTATGAAATTGCAGTGACCAAATCACATTTGATGACACTTAACCCAGTGGTTCCCAAACTTTTTCTGCTGGGCCCACCTTTTGTAGAGAAATGTTTTCAAGCCCCACACATACACATACATCTCATGACCTCAGACACTCTCAGAAATGACCTTGCTTGCATAATTCTATAGGATTTATTCGAAACATTGTAATTAATGCAGTACTATAACTTCTTCAGGCTTATCTTTGTGATGTGAAGTCTCTTAAGTGGCGTCCTAGCCTGGAGATAATACTTTGAAGGGCAACACACTGTGCTCTCTCTTCATGACCCACCGTTACACTGTTGAATTTGAGGGCAAGATACGCCTAGTCATATTTTCTTGTCTTTTCACTATGTCTCGAAGACGGCGGCCATACTCTCCACTAGACGCAACAAAGCGAATGTTGTGACTTGTCGTGTCTTGTCAAGTGTTGGACAGCATTACTGATTATACTGGGGTCTATTTGCTTTTGTAGTGTCGTGTTGTTTAAAAATGACATTACAACTTGTATCTGCACAAATAACCCAATCTTAGTCATTAATGTCTGGCATTACATTTGAGCACTTTAAACACCAGTAAACTGAAGCGCTTTAGCGGGTTACGTAATAAACTCAACCAAACACATCCTAATATGAGATAATTGGTAACACTTTCCAATAAGGTTAATTTATTAAACATTAGTTAATGTATTAACTAACATGAACTAACCATGAGCAATACATTTGTTACTGTTTTTGTTAATCTTTGTTAACGTTAGTTAATACAAATCCAGCTGTTCTTTGTTTGTTCATGTTGTTAACAAGATTTTAATAAAGTATTAGTAAATGTTGAAATTAACATTTAACAAAGATTAACAAATGCTATAGTATTGTTCATTCTTAGTTAATGTTAACTAATGTAGTTAACTAATGAACCTTTTTGTAAAGTGTTACCAGATAATCATACATATATGCAACATAAAAAGTAATATTAAGACTAACATGCACAAAAGGACATGAATGCACACGTGAACTGAGCATGTTCTGAACGCATGTTGTGGATGCACTCTTTCCGCAACTAAAGCACACATAATTTGCAACAATCAATTACAATCAATAGTGTTCTCATTATAATGTTATATAAATGGCAGATTGGCGCTGCACGTCTTGAACTTGAATTTTATTTTCATGATAAAAGTGAATCCAGGCAAGTTTCACATGCAATTTATCCAGATACCAAACATGTTTATACTACATGTAGGTGTTAAAGCATCTGGTTAGTAATGTGTGCGTGTATGTGTGTGTAAAACGTAAAAAGTATCTATCTCTAACTGGAGTTTATGCAAACCACAGGCTGACTAACTAATGACTCAGTTATAGCTTATGTGAGCATCATTAAGTGATTAAGCATTATTGATCAGCGAAGTGACATGTCAACCATTAATTCCCTTCCATGATTTGTCTGTTCCTTTGCAGGCCCCACCTCTTCACCAGTGCGAAGCCCGGCATCACATCGGGGCATCAAAACACGCTACAAGATCGACACACGCAAAGCGCATACCATCCAATCCTTCAGGGTCAAGAGAGTACATTCTGCCAGGTATGTGATTGGGTGTTTTTTTAGTGGAGGTGGAAATGATCAGCACTTGATCCACTTCCTGTTTGTCTCCTCTTCAACAAGGCTCATTTCAATGACTTTATCCCATCATAAATTTTGCGTTTGCACTTGTGCGTGCATCCCACTCACAATCTCAGTCCGGCACAACCAATTACCAGACTGATTAAAACCTCTCTGTTGACATTCAGTGTTTTTTATCAGTGTCTCAGTGCCTAATAAAAGATTAAATAACCGCCTGGCCCTTAATAACGCCACACAGAACCATAACTAACTGCCTCATCACCGCTGATAATGACAGAGAGAAGGTGCCGCTCATCATGGTAATCTATTACTGGAACCATAATATTACACCATAAAGATGTAATACGGGATGCTCATGTGTACATGTGGGTAGTCACTGAGACAGGCTTGTAATGGCCAATGGTGCCTTGAAATATTTTTTTTGTATGCATGTATAGCGAGAAACGACTGCAATGATCAAAGAGGTCCATCAAACACATTTTTACATAAAAAACAATGGAGCGCAGTGGAATGCAAAAACCTGTTCTGTGTGAACAGAAGTTATATGAAAAGCCTTTTCTATCAGAGCTGTGGCATAACAGTTTTCATACATGCCTTAGACATGTTGATACAGAAGTGCTCATGGAAGAAGAAAACATTCTGATTTAAATGACAAACTTTCTTTGTTTGCGAAAGAGAGCGTCTTGCTGCTGCTGCTGCACTAAATGAGGTGACGAGTTCCCTCTGTGTTGTTCCGTTCACACAGCACAGGTTTACCAGACACTCTTTCAAAATTTGGCGAGTCCTGCATTTGTTACTCTTCATAATGAAAACTGATCTAACTAACAATATTGGAAAACATTGCATTAACGTTCCCATTGTGAAAAGGGTCTGACATGGCTGAAGTATTTAGAGAATTTGAGTATGAGACTTTAAAGCAAAATTACGAGAGCTTGGAAGGCTTCTAGATTGTGAATGCTTTATAAAAAGACACAGAAGGAAGATGGGTCACTGCTGTGTCTGTATGGCATTAGCTTTTGTCTGATTGGAGGCCACTGAGAAATCCTATTCACTTAAGGGTGTAAATGAAGCACTCATGCGTATGGGTGTAAATTTTTTATTCCCCCTCTTATCTACAGAGTTAAAATGATCTTCATAAATCCCCCTGCTGTGTGGGCCTGGTTTAGCCATGTATAAAAAAAGAGACTGTGGATTATAGGTGTTATATGTTAAGAAGGGTGCCACATTAAACAAAATAACCTTCTCTTTTATCTCGCTTGCTCTCTTTTACTGTCTTTGGTGAGGATTGCTTTACACTGCCTTGAGTGCCTTCACTCTTTCTGGTCCAGAGCTGATCCATTTATGTCCATGGGTTTTAAATAAGTAGTGATCCCTGCTCATATTGTATGAGCTGATAATAGTTTCTTGAGGACACGTGCCTTATGTGTTTACTCTCATTTAGTTTGGACATGATTGCTCAAAGATGATTTAAAAAAAAAGTCTTTTTTAAATGGAAATAATCCAGCTAAAGAGACATACATGTGCCTGATTAAGTAAATATACGGGTACTGTATATGTAGTCATCACATGGCAGTTGAGAACATTTTGGCCGACAGACGTCTAACAGCTGGTCTTCAAATAGATGATTAACAGGTCTGCAGGTCAGACTCTCATCACAGCTCATTATTGAAAAGATGCTGACATTTTGACCTCAGTGGCCTGCACACAAGTATTCTGTATAGTTTGGATTTAGATATATTTTTTTGTTGGTGTAATTGAATTTCTAGCTCTTTTCAGATTAATCTGTAATTCATTTGTGAGAAAACACTTTACATTACACTTCCTAAGCAACTAATGAATGTACTGAAAGTGAAGCCTAACTGCTTTGTGGAAAGGGCTACTAAAAAAAACTGTGTAGTATACAGTAAGTAGATTTTACAACATCATATTGAATGAATGAGGCATTAATATAGCGCTTTCATAGATAGCATACTACTGTACACCCAAAGTGCTTAACAATCATATCAGGGAATCCCTCCTCAACCACCTCCATTGTGCAGCATCCACTTGGATGATGTGACGGCAGCCACAGTACAACAGTATGCTCACCACACACCACCAGCCAATAGAGCTGGTAAGTCCCGGCCCTTCCGCTAACCCCGCTGGACCTCTAGGTTGAAAAATCTTCAATGCAAGTGAATGAGAGAAAATAATTATTTTCTAATCCTGTTTGAATTTTGCAATGAATGTGAACATATGTTGTCTGTGAATTTTTTATAGAATTTTTCATGTAAAGAATGCTACAATTTAGCGGGTAGAATGTTCATACGGTTAGACATATACGTCACAACCACTAGCACACGGATCCCACTAAACATGCCTGTGTCTTTGGTGCACTTCACCGCCTTCTTTCAGTGAGAGGACAAACTAGTTGAGCGTGATGAAAACTGTGAGTTTGTGAGGGAAAATACGTTATGCGGTGACGTCACATATGCGACATGTAGTCTTTCTCGTTATGTCTATTCAACAACTGCTAGCCAAAGAATCACACAATATACTGTCAAACTCGTTACATGAGAAATTATATAAAAAATTCACAGACAACATATGTTCACATTCATGGCACAATTCAAACGGGATCAGAAAATAATTATTTTCTCTCATTCACTTGCATTGACGCTTTTTCAACCTAGAGGTCCACTGGATGGAACTTACCAGTTCTATGGTGGAGAGGAGTGAGAGTGATAGAGCCAATTCAGTGGATGGGGATTATTAGGAGGCCATGATTGGCAAGGGCCAATGGATGGAATTGCCAAGGGATTTTTAATGACCGCAGAGAGTTTACGTCTCATCCAAAGGACGATATTAAAGGGTTAGTTCACCCAAAAATGAAAATTAAGTCATTAATTACTCACCCCCATGCTGTACCAACCCCGTAAGACCTTCGTTCATCTTCGGAACACAAATAAAGATATTTTTGATTGAATCTGACAGCTGGATCAGTCCTACATAGAATGCCTAAAGGACTGGCTCTTGACGGCCCATAAAGTCATTAAAGAAAAGGTTTAAATATTCCATGTGCCTACAGCGGCTCAATTATAAGTTTATCAAGCGACAAGACTACTTTTTGTGCGAAAAAAAAAAAAAAAAAACATAAATAACGACTTAATTCGACTATTCTATTACTTCCTTATGGGCGCATGCGCAAGAACTGAGATGAGGACGTTCTTCTCCTTCGACTACTTTTTGTTACCGGCTGCTCCACTTAGGAGTATTACCGCCACCTACCGTATAAAATGATGATCTATATATAAAGCGCTCCGGATTATAAGGAACACTGTCGTTTTTTGAGAAGATTAAAGGCTTTTAAGTGCACCTTGTAGTGCAGAAAATACACTAATTGAAAAGCGTATGTACAGCGCGCATCTTCCTCTGCTTGTAAACAGAAAGTTTTGCGCTTCCAGCTATATCCGCACATCATCTTATACGGTAGGTGGCGGTAATACTCCTAAGCGGAGCAGCCGGTAACAAAAAGTAGTCGAAGGAGAAGAACGTCCTCGTCTCAGTTCTCCCGCATGCGCCCATTAGGAAGTAATAGAATAGTCGAATTAAGTCGTTATTTATGTTTTTTTCGCACAAAAAGTAGTCTTGTCGCTTGATAAACTTATAATTGAGCCGCTGTAGGCACATGGAATATTTAAACCTTTTCTTTAATGACTTTATGGGCCGTCAAGAGCCAGTCCCTTAGGCAGTCTATCTAGGACTGATCTAGCTCTCAGATTCAATCAAAAATATCTTTATTTGTGTTCCGAAGATGATCGAAGGTCTTACGGGGTTGGAACAGCATGGGGGTGAGTAATTAATGACTTAATTTTCATTTTTGGGTGAACTAACCCTTTAATTGAGAGGATACA
This sequence comes from Pimephales promelas, assembly GCF_016745375.1. The sequence continues at coordinate 21,125,809 of NW_024121099.1, read as the reverse complement.
TTTGAACATAATTTTGCAGATCACTGAAATTTTGCTGCCCAAATGAATTTTCAAATGTTTGTTGTCTCTCTCTTAAAGGTGATTAAAAGTGGCAAAAAGACACTAACCAGAAAATTGTGACCAGTCACATAATTTTCAAAAATGCTGTACATTTTTTTTTTTTTTTTTTTTAACAGAAAAATCTAAAATAGTATTTTAGAAACTAAAATATTTGATAATATGCACTGCAGCATGATTACAGCATTTTGTAACTTTTTTGTGCAGGTCATTGATACTTCATTTATGTCATTTGGGTTTGCTGGGGCAGTGCTCTTGGGATTTGAATGGGTAAACAAGTGTGTGTTTGTTGGGCTTCATTTGTGTAATGCAGATTTTGTGAGATGCGCGCTTTGCTTCAGATTGCCTTTGAGCTGCGGTGACTTACCGCCATTCATTTAGCTGCCTGCAATAAATATTGATTCATCAAGGGATTTTCAATTTGAACCTCTGTGACGCATTGTGAAATATTACAAGAGAGAGGGAAATGAGAAGGAGAGAGAGATAGCATGGGGGGTGAGAAGATAAGGGACGATTTTTAACGATCCATCTCTTTCTTTCTTTCATTCATTGGTGATGCTTATTTTTAGAGTATTTTAGAGTATGGCCATCTGCCATGTTCTTATTACATTTACACATTTGGCAGACATTACATATACGCTTTTATCCAAAGCGACTTACTGTGCATTCAAGTGTTTCAGTTTGCCAGTACATGCTCTCCCTGGGCTTTGAACCTGTGATGCTGCTACACAACATGCTTTACTTAATGAAGAGAGACTCTTGGTGTTGTGGCTTTTTTTAGTTAACAAACACACTCACAGATGGCCGATCACAGTCCACCAACCCTGAGCTCAAGCAGGAGAAGAACAGAGCCCCTCTCCGTCTCACACATGAGCAGACAGACGCGGGGCTCTTTAGCCCCTCACCCTTCCGTGCAGTGACCCGCCGTCCGGCGCAGCGAGCTGGAGAGCGGTGGGTGTGTGTAGTCAGCAGTGCGGCTGTGTCTGGTGATTGAGTGTTTGAGGGGACTGGGTGGGGGAGGAAAGGACCTCGTAAATCCCCGGCAGCCACCAGAAAATAGATATAATCTTAACATTAACTACATTAATAGTAGCTGGAGTTGAATTAAGAAAGCCGTAAAGCATGGACGCCTGGGTGTAAATTACATGAGTCTGTGTGCACACACACACATATGCACACACGCACGCATACAAACTGCCCTCCCCCATTACACACACTCTGTTTTGTTCTTTCTTTTCTGGATTTTTGTCTTTCTCATTTTTCATTTTTTGATTGTTAGTGTAGAGTTTGTTTTTCTTTTTGGATGTGGCTCACCATACCACCACTTAAGATATAAGGGATCATAATTGTTGATTATTTCTCTTGATATTTGAATAATGACTTTGTAATTTATCATTAACATTGCTATTAAAATTAATAATGACCATGATGATCTTATCAATGGTAATATCATATTTCAATATATTAATAAACTTTATATTTAAAATAAAATAAAATTTGAAATTAACATCACAAATATGAATTTTATTTTATTTTAATATTATTGATATCAATAATGACTCATGTAATATTAAAAAATCATATTATATTATTGAAATAAATTATTTTATTTTTAAATAATTCTCATGTTTACCAAGGCTGTATTCATAATACATACATAAAATGTATTTTTTTTCTTGTGATGGCAAAGCAAATGTTAAGCAGCCATATCTTCACTCTATTACCTGATTATATTATATATATTATATTACCTGATATATTATATTATATTATATTATATTATATTATATTAAAGTTACATTAAAATAAAATAATTTTTATATTGATGTATCTTCTTATTGTAATTGCAAATATTAATTTGATATTTTAATAATATGTTTATTTTTTATAAAAAAATATATTGTTGACAATAATTGAAGAGTTCAGATGCAAAAGCCTCTAAATGCCATTTGAAATTTTCTTCTTTAATGATGATTTTTATCAAACTTGTATATTTAAGTTCAGTAATTTCACTTAAATAACAGTTAATAGGTAATTATCATTGCCATTTAAGTGAATTTACTGAACTTAAATATACAAGTTTGATAAAAATCATCATTAAAGAAGAAAATTTCAAATGGCATTTAGAGGCTTTTGCATCTGAACTCTTCAATTATTCATATTGATTTTAATATTATTTATTCATATTGCGTTTTGAATTATTGTTTAAATTAATTAATACAATTTACATGAAATCATTAAAACTTGATTGATTAAAATGCTATAATGTATTTATTTATTGGAATCAATTACACACAGAAAGCGAGCAATGACAGTTAATGAAAGCAACCAAAATCTCAATTATCTCAATTTTTTTTTTCATATTATCTGTGCAACCCTTATTTTTTAACAATTTGTTTTAGAACACACATTCATTTTTGTATTGTGCAATATATGAAGCCACATTTCTTCCTGAGGTTTCCATGAACTCTAACACTGTTCACGCCTGAGAAACAAACAAAAAAAAAAAACAAGAACAACATTTAGCTTTTATTTTCTCTGTTCGACGCACTCTCACACATATGGCCATGCACTCTCTCAGTGTGGGTGGAGTGGCGTGGCATGGCCCTCATCAGGTTTAGTGCTCTGGTATTGATCAGCACAGGATATGCTGCAGCGCTGCTCCCCTCTCCTCTTCTTCACCACCTCTCCATTCATCTCATCCACCCATCCAGGGAGAGAAGGGAGGGGAGCATGAGGGAGAACAGGAGAATTGAGAGTGCTAAAGGACAAGGTATAGAGCAATAGAGCGAAAGAGCTCAGGTATTAACACCTAGAAATGTTTGAAAGTTACAGTATTGCCATATGTATGAGGTATAAAACAGAGCATGAGCCTAGAAGAATGGATGTAATTGATACAAATGTTGATGATGGCCAGGGTGGGAAATACCCTAAACTTTTCACTTACCAGCCACAGTGGTTAATGAATGCCCAGTTTTACTTTTTTTTTTTTTATCCTACACTCTAAAAAAGGATTTGGGTCAAATATAGACAAATCCAGCCATTAGGTTCTTTTTCTTTTTTTAAATTGCATTTTAATCCAGAAGTTTGGGTTTGTCCATATTTGACCCCAGATTGGGTTGAAACAGCCCAGCATTTTTTTGAGTGTATGTATGTCTACCGTTTAAAAGTTCTGGGTCAGTAAGAGTTTTAAAATATTTTTATATATAAATCATTTTAATATATAAAAACATAACATAACATAACTTTATTTTAAATGGAATAAAATACAATTAAATAATGAAAAAGATAGAAATAGCTTTTTTTAACAATTTAAATGTCTTTACTGTCCCATTTGATTAATTGAGTGCATCATAGCTGCATAATAATAGAGTTAACTTCTTAAAAATATATATTTCTGACCTCAAACTTTTGAAAACCAAACAAATGTTAATTTATTTTAAAGCAACTTATACATGAGAAAGATTACAAGCATGTCCTGCTATGTTGAAGCTAGAGCACGAGTTACAGGTTTTTTGTTTGTTTATTGGCAGTGCTGTGCACAAAGTGTTCATTACCTGCAAACGGCACTCAAGATCCAAACAGTCAGTAAGACTCGTGTCACAATAGCTATTCATTTCACGTTTTTCAAAATGTAATCAAATATGTTACTTCTAGTGTGCATCACTGATACTAAGCAAGAGCATTTATTGTCATAGTCCAATCTGAAATGTGGCACCCATAACAGTAGCTGGTGGAATAGGCAAAAATACCACACATTTGGCTTAATTCCCCCAGATGATGATGATGATGACAAATGTCTAATTTACCTCATGTCCCTCAGTCCTATCCCCTTCCATGACCACTTGTTTGCCCCCAGGCTGTTGATTTTTTCCAAAGATTTCAAATGTTTTCCGTCTCTAATAGTCTTTAATATGGTTATCACTTAAGTTTCCCCTCATTATCTACTTTGCTACAGGCAAAAAACTCATTTACACAAGGAAAATTGGTTAAGTGAAACCAGCTAGCTCATTTCAAGGGTAACTCTTTTTGTCTATTCTTCAGGATGAGCTTACTAATGCTTTCTCTGCAGCCAAATAGACAAGACAAGCATTATTGTGAATGCCCGTGCGGCCTGTGAATTCCTCCCCGTCACCAAAACAAAAGTCACATCGTTAATCACACTGCCGGAGTGCTGATTCGCTCTCTCCTTCATCTGCACTCGTCCTGCGGTCGAAAACACTTCAAGACACACTATATTGTACATGCATGCACATACTCTCATGTGAGAACACAAAATAGTCTGTATAATCGAAAGCGGCCTGGTGATCGATTTTTTGTGAGTAGAACTTTTCTTACAATTAAACGGTTTTAACTTAATTGACATGAATACACACTAATTGCTTGGCCAGCGTATGCATTCTACTCCTGACCGTCACATGCACCAGCACTGATGTGTTTTTGTCTTGACACAGGTGTAAGTCCCCAGCGCTCATCCGTGCTGATGGTTGCTTACTGTGCCCCCTAAATATGCCACATACTAGCAAAACAGAGATTTGTGTCTAGTGGGAGTGATAAAAATCATGATGCCTCAGAGATGGTTGCTGGAAAAGCATTTATTTTGACAGAATGAATTAAAGGGACAAAAACACAGATTCGCTCCGGCCCCTCGAGGGATGGGTCATCATCAGCATGTCCGGTACTTTTTTTGCATTTTGTGCCTTCTTATCATGAGCACACTAATAAATGAATTGTTGAGAGAACTTAATTTAATACATTTTGATGCATTAAAATTTTTAGATCCCCTTAACTATTGTCTTAAAAATGTGCATAATTAACAGTCGTACGCTAAATGTAAATTGCCTCATTCAGTCGTGAAATGTTTTCTTTGTTTCTAAAAGCGCCTTCACCTTACAAAGCAAATATATCAAGTTTTAGAAGGTTGCATATAAAAGGCTTCACTCTCAAATACTGTAACTATCAAGAATTGTAAAAATGAGCCCTTAACATCACAACATAACAAATAACTAACAAATTTGGACAAATCGACAAGGTATAAGTGAAAGTCAGCAAATAGCAATGCACAATCCTATAACAGTAAAAAGTAATCATTTATCCATGCCGCAATTCATGATGGGGACTCAAACCCTTTTAGCAATAATGTTTATTTCCAAATTGATTGACTAGTTGGGAGTGGGACAACATATGAGGGAATTCTGTTGGTCTAACGTGGGTTTTTAATGTTGGTTCAAGAAAACCCAGTGCACCTGTAAAAACAAAAAAACAAAAAAAAAAATCAGTAAAAACTTCTCTTCTCTTATATGCTAGCAGACCCTCAGGACGAGCACAAAGACCTTTTTATATCATAGCCTCAGGGTCAGAGCCCCCAAATGCTAAATCACGTCCTACTCTAACAGTGCAATTACAACCCATCGTGTGTCCCATAAAAATAATTCCCTACTGCCATTCAAGTGATACATGGGACAACGTGATATGTCCCTCCAGACCCCGTGTTTTAGCATGGCCGGTTCACTCTGCCTCTGATATCGGATCAGCTCTTACGCCTTCTTGTCTGAGTTACTGCTGTAACCGGAAACACAAACATAACTGATACCAGAACAGCAACTAAAGGTACGTATATTGTGGCGACCTGTGATTTAAAGAGTGCCGGTTGGCTGAAGATAATGTATTGGCCTTATAGGGTCAAGGACAACTGGCTGAGAGCTCTAAGGGTGATGGAGCTTCCTTACTTTTATTCCCATCTTTTCCAGAGTTAAAACAAGAGACCCAAGAGGTCACGAGACATCTTGTGTTTACAGATTCCCTCTCGTTCCATCTTAAAAAGAACATTTGCATGCTATACATATACTCTACTTCCGAGTTTCGGCCTTAAATATTTTATCCATTTGTCACAAGGCTCACTAAGACTGGGGTTAACTGCCTTGCATGTTCCATGTCCATGTCATGGCTACATTAGGCTCCATTATGGCTCTTGGGTGCCCTGCCTGAGCCCCAGTGAGGGCAGCAACTGTTCTCCCATTACGCCTCATTATGGCTCCCATGGCTGCTGTCACTAAGCCGTTGTGGACCTGTGTGGGATATGATGTATGTGCGACATATGCTCTTTCAACTAAAAGGATGTAGATGCACTGCAGGTTGTTTGGCACTTTGATCTTGTGTCTTTGCATGTGTGAAAACATGAAATATGATATTTTGAAGAGTGTCTGTATACAAAACAGTAGGCCTCCATTGTTCTATAGTCAATGGGAACTGAAACAATTTTCTTATCAACATTTATTCAAAATATCTTCTGTCTTCCACAGAAAATAGAAAGTCATTCAGGTTTTCATTCAAGTAATTTCATTTCAAGTCAAATCACGCAAAGGTGATCTGAATTTTCGTTTTTTTTCTTTTAAAGTCTCAATGCAATAGAAGTAGCGATAGATCTTTTCTTCTATAGACCATTTCACAAGATGTAAACAACACTGGTCCAGAAGCACTTCCTGTTTCAGTTTTTTAACACTACATAAAAGCTGGGATAAAATACAACCAACAGAACATTTAAAACTGAATCAAAAAGTTAAACAAACATCTTTAAGATGTTTTCTTTACATGTGGAATAAAGAACATCTTGTGAAATGGTCTATATTGTGACGTTTGTATATCTATATTGTGACGTGACGAGTGTAATGGATTATTATGAAGAAATGTAGGATGGGGACTTGGTTCTATTGCATGAGTTGTTGATGCAGATAAACGCAAGCTTGCAGTTTTAAACGGACTAAATGGTTATAAGAAAGTCTTGCATACCTCACCAGAGAGAAGACAGTCATTTTTATTGGAGGGATTAAATATCACAATGTCAAAATTCATCAGTTCACCCAAAAATGTCATTCTGCCATCAAATATGGTAAACGGAAGCTTGACAGTACATTCTTGACATGCAAGAACAAACCTCATTGGTTCTTGCATGTCAAAATGGACATTTAATCTTCCTTTTATCTAATTTGATGTGTTCTATGTATGTGCATATTGATGGTATAATTTTATGTATGATACTTTGTCTGCTAACTCATCCTGCTACATTGAATGACTTCGTATCAGGTATAACGATCCTCACTTCTGTGGAAGTTGGTGCAAAACAACTGTGGAAGTAGACATTGCCAGTAGACATTGAAAGTAGACATTTTATATATATATATATAAATCTAGTTAGCGATATCATAACGTTTTTACTATTGTGTTGCAGTTTATGGAGCCTTGTGGTTATCACTGTGTGTTTGTATTGAAGCCAGTGATGGTTTCTGTGTGTGTAGGAGTGCTCGGGCTCAATGTTGGTGCTGTGCTGCACGTGTGGGCTGGGGTTGGACATATTGGCCGAGGCAATAGATTGTGTAGTTGAAGCTCTTGTATTGGGTGTAGATTAATGTTGGAGGTGATTTGCTGTTGGGCTCTCGAACCGTTTTGTACTACAGTAAAGTTCATGTCTCCTAATACAGAGTTGCTACTCTCATACACTCCTTCACATACAACTTCTCCCACAATCAGTCTCAAATATATACTTTGAAAGGTGGAAAAGACTATGGTAGAGCTGCACGATTAATCATTAAAAGATTGCGATCTCGATTCAAGCACCCCTACATTTTTTTTTTTCCTAAATGACAGCGATTCAGCTATGTCTATTAAACCTTTGCCAAAATCAGGATGGAATATTCAGATCTGCGCTGGTGATGCCACTGATAGAGCAGTTGTCATGTATAGGTACTGTATGAAACAGCTTCAGTCTTTTCAACCTCACAGTATTGTTATCACAGAAGTACTGGGATACAACTAAGGTTTATAGTTTGGATATAAACACTGATGTATACGGTAACGATCAAAATAGAGCAATCCACCCTTTGAAAGTAACTTTGCTCTTCAAAAACACAATTGTACCATCACATCGTTACGCCACTAGGTGCTGACAACAAGTGACTGTTAAAAAATGTATGTCATTGAATCATTCCTGAGATTCATTCAAGAACTCTTGATTCATCCAGTAATGAAATAAGTAAAGTAAAGAACCTAATCTTCATGTGATTTTGTTTAGTTGTCTGTTCAGAACTGTGGGAAAATTGTGATCTTTATTTGAAACAAAAACAATCATGATTCTAAATGTATTCATAATCGTGCAGCTCTACTATAATACATAGTATGTAAATGAGCATGTAGCACTGACAGAAATGTAGTACTTTATTTATAGCAGTGAGTTATATTAAATTTACATTAGAAAAAAAAATATTTTTCATATTTGTGTTTGAGAGGAAGAGGAAGCATCAAGGAGTATGTTTGGAGGGGGCAGTCTCTCTGCTCTGGCCTCGTGCCCTGGCAATTATCTCAATGATTTCCTCCTCTTTTCAATTCTTTCCATTTCCACACGGCCGTCCCCTCCATTAAAGGAGCAATTTACCAGAGTGCTGTGACACAGGAGCCAGGAGAGAGAGAGACAGAGAGAGAGTGTTGGTATGTTTGGGAAGGTGAGGATGAGATTAGAAAGTGATGTTGAAGGAGGGACGGTTAGAGCAAAAAAGAAAAGCTGCTCTAACTGTCTTAATTTAGCATTCAGAAATGACGTGATTCTTACAAAATAGATTGAAATAGAAATAGATTATTAAAGGGGTGGTTTACTGCTTTTTTCTTTGCATGATTTTTGTGGGGTGCAATATAACATGTATTCGTGGTTTTTCATTTTTAAAAGTCTCATTTTTCATAAATTTCACCTTTATTGTAATCTACTTTCTCCTCTGTCATTTGAACAACTGGTTAACTTCCTTATTCTATGAAACCACTCACCTCAGAAACAGGCAGTGCGCTCAGATTGGTTAGTTTGGGCCGGTGTGTTGTGATTGGCTAAACTGTAGTGCCCGGTTTCCGGAAGGTTCACGCCCGTTGTACGTGTTGTTCATGTCAAATGTAAATAATGGTGTCGATACTGCAGTATCAGTATGAGCCAGAATCAGACCCAAAAAGCGGCGATGAAGAGAGGCAAGCAGAACCTCACCACTCACGGCTCTTACAAAACATTTCTGAATGGTAATTTTCCTATATTTTGTTTAACTTTATACACGTTTGTTTTACACAATAGCATCAAACTGACTGGCTACTATATACACAAACAGCGTTGGCATTGGTTTACGTTCTTGATCAAAACGAAAATAACGTCATAAAGTATATATACATGAAAAATACATTTACAACATTAGTACATACAAAATTCAGGTCCATAATGTCTGTACGCGTTTGTCGTAGACACAAAATAGCATAACTAATAGCCTAGTGGCTAAAAAAGCCAGCGCTGGCATTTGATAAAACTAAAACTTTACGTCTGAAATTATACATGCAAATACATTTAAAATGATTAAGTCTTATCCTAATTACAGGTTGTGGCCCAACAACTGCTGCCTCTGGTTTTAAAGTTGGAACTGCTTCATGTTTTAGTAACAGTTTCTTGTTGAATCCGGCATTGAATTTGTGGAGATTCTGGAAGCTGTCGTCCGTTAATGTGCTGCACAGAGAGCTAAATTACGATCGTCATTTTCAGGAACATAATCAAACATAAATTGTATCCATTGTGGACAAATTACAACGTCCGTGGGAAGCCCGAACACAGAAGACCTGACAGCTGGGTGAACAACACATTCGACGAGCGACAGAAATATGGCCATGCCCTTTTTTTTGCATATTCCGGAGGGAGGGTTGATGCAAATGTATGGGTTAGTGACGTCTAAAACCGGGCTTTAGTCCCAATCAAGTCGTTTTTGTAGGCATTAAACTAACTGATTTGTAAAAGACAATATCTCTGCTTACATTAAACTTTCAGCGCTGCAACTTTGCAGATACTGTTCATGCACCAACAGCAACATTACACACTATTTAAAATGAAAAATGTGAAATCACAATCCACCACCCCTTTAAGGCTGATGGTGAGAAATCAATTTTTCCTTGATTTTTTTTGAAGTAATTTTTTTTATATATATATATATTTTAATAAAATAAATATCATTGGTTCCACTCTTTTTTTTCATGGGTTCCAAGAAAAAAATCATCATTGATAATAATAAGAAATGTTTCTTGAGCATTAAATCAGCATATTACAATGATTTCTGAAGGATTATGTGATTTCATGTAAAAAATTCAGATTTGACTTCACAGGCATTTTGCAATCACATTTCAAAATGAATTTAAAAAAAAGGATATTTAAAATTTTAATAATATTTTGTATTTAATATTTTTGATCAAATAAACGCAGTCAATCTTACCGACCCAAACTATGCATATGTAATTAGTGTACCATAGGGGAAAAAAGAAAATAATAAAAATGTGTGAGTGGTATCTCTTGTCAAGTCATTTTTGTTCATAAACAAAAATGACTTGATATTTGGATTATAATTGGTTCAAATGTCACTGTCATTCCTTTGCATCATTTTTCTTTCTGTTTTTTGCAACTTCTTATTCAGAATCGTCCTGCAGAATCGGCTAAGGACTAGTCCAGAAAGGCAATGGAGGGGGCGGAGCATGAGGTGGATAGGCGGAGCCTTATACAGAGTCTCAGCCAATAAGCTCTCTCGCACTCAAACCACCTCCACACCTAACAGTAGACCAGGTAACCATTTTGCAGAGATCGTTGCTGCTTAGACATACAGTACTGTGCAAAAGTCTTAGGGAATTTAGTATTTTCTCAGAATCAATGATATTGAGATCAGATCATACCGGCTGTTGTCAGATTCCTTGTGCATACAAAAACCTCTCTGGATTATTACAATTAATGGCAAAAGGAATGTTTGAATGCAAACTAATATTTTTAACTGACACTCTAGAAAAAAAATATATAAATATCTGAAAATTATAAAGTACCTAAGACTTTTACACATTACTGTAGATTACCTGATAAAAAAAAAAAAATTTGAAAAAATCAGTGTCAAACCACTAAAATCAGATTTGATTTTTTTGTTTTTTGTTTACATGAATATGTGCACCTGCGGTGTGTTTTTGTGCTTTTTAAATGGTCGGTATTTATTGGTTGTCTCTTAAATACACGGTCCAGATTATCAACCCATCCAGCAAGTGAGTGTAGGGGGGTTACAATTCGCCTTCTGAAATAATAAAGCTGTCATCTGTCACTGGCTACAGGTTGAGAGAGAGACACACAGACAGAACAGGAGAGATGGTGAATAGCCTAGATTAAACCTTAAAGCCCTAGTCAGAAGTGGAATTAAAGATCAGCTACTGCTCTATGACAGGAGTTCCACACAAACACCCATACACGTGTCAATTTATGATCTCCCCAACAAACTGTAGTCTCACCACACACGGGTCTGGTAGTTAAAACACACAGACTCAATCTCCCATTCCCTTTTTCACATGGACTTTACAATTGCAATCCACATAACCAGCGAGCCATTTCTCACATGCACTCAGATATTACATTCCTTGCGTCTGCCCTCATTGCTCGATCACTCATTGCTACATTGAGTGCAGTGTTTATACCTAGTTCTCTCTTAGATTTCCATTTGGCTGTGGTTGACGGACCCTGATATATAAATAAACAGCATGATATCTTGTCTTAGTTGTACTTGCTGGCCTCCGTCATTACCAATGAACATGATGACCTTTAATTACATGCTATTAGTCTGGCTTGTTATAAATAAATATGCTTGTGTACAAGCTTGGATGAGGCAAGCGAAAAAAACAAAAAAAAAACAAGCACTGGCCTACAGCTTACTTCAAGCTGTAATATCTACATTAACAAAGACAAATGTGTATATTTGTAAATCTTATGTGTTTTTTTGTTTTTTTTTAAATTGGGTAAAGTAATGTTTTTAAAGGAATAGTTCACCCAGCAATGATAATTAGGTCATTATTCTTTACCTTTATGTCAATCCAGATCAAACACAAAAACAAATCACTTACAAAAAAAAGTTTCTTCTGTGAAAACCAAACATCACAATTTTAGCGGAATACTCATGCTGCTCTTTTCCATACATTGAACGCATTAAGTATCCAGGGACTGTAAAAAAGTACTATTGGAAGTATTATAAAATCATGAAAGTTGTCCATAAAACTTGGAAATCTTATGACAGCTTTGTGTGGTGAACAGACCGAAATTTAAGTTATTTACTGCTAAATGTATGCTTTTGTGTTCAATAGAAGAAAGACATAACCTTTCTTAAATTGGTGCTTAATCCTTTATAATGAGTGTGAATAATATCTTTCCATACTACAGGAGAGTGGTACAATCCATATGTTTCCTCAACTAGTAATCAGGGAAGAACATCAGCCACACGTTACGTAGCCAGGTTAGTATTTTAAGATATCGTTCATTCAACAGCATAACAATACATAAGATATGAAGGTGAATTTGTTTACTGGTTTTGTTTTTTGTGTGTGTACATCAGTCGTGCTGTGCAGAGGAGTTTAGCTATAATACGACAGGCCAGACAGAAGAAACAGAAGGCCAAGCAGTACTGTATGTACTATAACCGATTCGGCAAGTGTAACCATGGTGACACTTGCCCCTACATCCACGACCCTGACAAAGTAGCCGTCTGCACCAGGTACTGAGTTTCTGTGCACACTCTCACAAAATGTCTGACTTTGAAAGCTGGCTTCAAATTAAACTCTTGATTGGTTGGCAGGTTTCTCCGAGGCACATGTAAGCGGACTGATGGGACTTGTCCTTTCTCGCATAAAGTAGCCAAGGAGAAGGTAAGTCAGTTTACTTTTAAGGGTTCTTCCAAAAACAGGACAAGATAATGGACGCTGCAAAGAAAAAAGAACCGACACAGCTGTCGGGCCAAGTGTGCCAAGTATTTATTTGATTTGTAACACTGAAATGCAAAGTTTATGAAGCAATTTTCCTTCAAATTTAATTAAATTTGCCCCACACTGTAAAATAGGTTTTTTTGAAGTTCTAAATAAAAGAAAAACTTATTGGAGTATGCTGTACAAGAAAATACCATTTCAGTCTTTCTACTTCAAAATTTCAATGCATTGCCATTTCTTTGTGGAATTTACTAGCAATTTCTAAATGAAAATTGTTTCTAAACCAAGTTTGCACATCATTATTATTGTGTTTAATAGGACTCTCAATACTTAGTTGAATATCTCCGAACTTTATAACATTAACTTTTTTTCACAAAGCTAAGCACAACAAATATTGCAGAACAAACCGCAAGCTGTCAGTCAAATGGACTTAACTTGTTTGATGCATCTGCTGTCCTGATCCGTGCTGTGCTTTCAGTGTCTCATGATGCGCAGCGGTCAGAGCTGCATGCTTTCATTGACTTGTGCAGTAATAGTATTTATAGCTCTTAACTTAATAAAACAAGCAGTGTAACTACAGTATGATTACCTGAAAATGTAGATATATATGCAGGTGTAAGGTACTTTATCTAAATTAAATACATGCACTTCTCTTGCTTTTGCTCACGTGCCTGCGATTACCTTAGGTTGCCGACCCCTGATTTAGTGCATGTTTACATAAACTGGGAAAAAGAAAATTGGTGTAGAAACCATTTCCATTTAGAAAGTAAACGACTATCAAATTTCATAACCAATTACAAAGAAACGGGAAGTAAACCATTGAATGAAACGTGAAAGTGGAAGTTGTAAAACTATAAACTGCAAGTACTGCAGTAATTGTTTTATTTATAACTTTGAAAAATACGTTTTTTTACAGAGTAGAAAAGCAAATCAAAAACGCTGTGGAATGGAAGAGCTTATACTTGTGATTTTTTTTTTTTTTTTTTTTAATCACAAAAATACAGCAGCTTCAGAGATTTTAGTTTGATTTGATCATTTTTTTATTAAGGTTTATCTCAATTGAAGCATAGTTGAACTGAATTCGTCTATCACAGGGAAGATCATGATCTAATAGACTTGATTCCAGTCATAACTCAAACATAAAATGTGCAGCTACTGTATTTTATCTTTGTAAGACAGTATTGACAGTTGGATTTATGCATAAAGCCATAAGAATCTTAACATAAGTCATGACTGACCGTATGTGGCGGTTTCATGTTACTGTCAGGGCTTGTGGGCCTGTGGGGTGATAATTAAAGATACTATGTCAGGGACTTAGCTTCCTCTCTCAGGTTATGTTGGTGTGTTACAGTCTCAATATCTTTGAGGCAATCCCACTAGATTCCAGAGTTACATACTTCGAGGTCTTTGCCTAGGCATTGCCGTCATGGAGACAGGTGGAGATGGGATCAGTATTGACGCAACATGTGATCCATCATATACTAGTCTAGATTCTCCTGAAGTGAACATTTCGATCTCATTACTTACCTACCTCTCGCAGACAGACATACACGTGCATGGTCCCATTTTTACATGCCCATGATGCTGTGCTCTCCTTATCTTGTTAAACAATTAGTTTCCAATAGCATTTTATTTGCCGAGATCTGTAATTCATGTTGAAAAAATATCTGACAATAGCTGGGTTGCTGAGATAAAGTGAGTAATATCAAAGTCTACAGAATAACACAAGATGTATTATTTTGAACGTGGAAAAGTGCAGCGCTCAATATGGCGGAATTTCTAAAAAAAAGAGCATATCGCCGATTCCTATAGAAACAGTCAGACGTGTGCTTCCACTGCGCATCCAGTCTGAGAAATGATGTTCCCTGTCATGTTTCGAGCATTTAAAAACAAAATGTATGAGACAGTTGTTGCCAGATTTCATTGATTCCTAATATGAAATTTAATCGTAAACTTGGCCAATGGTTTTGGAGAATTTTATGTTTCCCCATTCAAAGAGATAGGAGCTGCACTTGCAAAGATGGCTGCCGAGTGGAATGACTCGTCTTAAAGGGACTTTGTTAATATTTAGCTTGTCATGTAATTTCAATATGGCGGCCACCATGAAGGGAAACCAACCTTATCTATGCTCCTCATGAAAAAAAAAAAAAAAAACAGTCAGAAATCTGTATCTCATGTAAATGTACATAATTTTAAATATTTGTCACAATTAGCATTTATTTATTTCTTTTGAAAAGTAAATGAAAACTAACCACTACTTGGTCCACTTTATATCCAAGTTTTCTTTAGGGTTCCTTT
The DNA here is from genome assembly GCF_016745375.1 of Pimephales promelas. Next base: position 21,110,674 of record NW_024121099.1, on the reverse strand, counting down.
GATCATGGAAACACGGAAAATCTGTTTTCCATGCCTGAAAGTAAAATTAATAAATCAGTGAATTCAGTGACAAAATGCCAATTTTTTCCAGGTTTAGAAGGACACTGTATGAAACTTTCCCCATACTTCCTTCCCACAGTGAGAAACCTGTTTCCCTTGTTTGTTTGACACAGAAAAAAACACCCCTCTGAGCATTCACTTTCTGTAAAACACACATACTTTCTCTCTCTCTCTGCTCCTTTCTCTCCCTCCCTCTCTTCATATTCTAACACTTGTTCAGACTTTAGCTTGTATTTGGTTCAAGGCCCTATTGAACAAAAAAAAAAAAACACACCCACAACCCCCCACACATACAAACACACCGAATCACTGCACCTGTGACAGTCGTCACCCTCTACACTCTCCAGTGCACTGAGAGTCCAGCTGTCTGCTTGTCTTAAAGGAGCAGAGCCACCTCATCGCAGCACAGGCCCACCTGCTAGTCCCGACCCCATAAGCCCCCCTCCTTCTATTCCTACACAGCCTTGCTTGGGGCTCAATTTAACCCCGCACCCTGTGTCATCCGCGTATATGTCATGAAGCATGGCTTGAGTTCACGCCTGCAATTGAAAACGATCCAGTTCCCCCTCCAAATAACTGAGAAACAAGACCCCCAAACCCCATCACCCCACTCGTGGCTAGCGTCCATTCCCCTCCCCTTCACATAAACACATTATGCAGGTGGTACGACGCCCCGCTTGGGTCAATATTTCTGTTGCAGTTAATTAAGCAGAAATGATATGACCCCCATGGAAATGGGATTCCACTTAAGAGGGCGGCGGCCAATCATCCCACCCCCCCGCTCATCGTGTGCGCGACCCTCACATTCTATTTTAAACCAAGAGAGCCCTCAGCGAGCACTCAGATTATTCATACATGCAGATTATATTCACGAGGAGTGCAAATCTGTGCCATTGACACATGCACATAATTACTGATTAGACAATGTTTGATTAAATGCGTGTTTTTGACTGGGACTTCAATAGATATGTGATTTAATACTGGTGCTATATGTGTGTAACTCACTTATGTTTCCCATCACTTAGAAAGGGAATTTAAAGGCTAGACTGTATTGTTACTGCTCTTATTCTTTTAAAAGTTCATTGGTGTTTCAGACTAAACGTATTCTTTTACTCACACTCACTCTTTTGTTCAGTGCTGGAAATATACTTTTTGAGATTATTTGAGGTTTGATTAATTTTGTATTGTTTGCATTTTCAAGCTCTAAATCGATGCTTTGTTTTTGTTTTGTTTTTTTACTTCTTTGTAGATGCCTGTGTGCTCATACTTTCTGAAGGGGATCTGTAATAACAGTAGCTGTCCATACAGCCATGTCTATGTCTCACGCAAAGCCGATGTGTGCAAAGACTTCGTCCGAGGCTACTGCCCGCAGGGAGATAAGGTAAGACAGGTTATAATAAGGGAAGATCATTTCTGTTGCAAACACCTGTTGGTTGATTATTCAGTTAGGGGAAGTGTTTGATTATTTGAAAACTTAAACCATTTTTTATTTTATTTTTTATTAAAATACAATGAGGTTTTTTTTTTTTTTTTTTTTTAATTCAATTGTTCTCTGAAATGCTTGGTGTGATGTAATGACAGCAATATTTGCTATTTTGCTATTTCTAATCTATTAATCGCTATAAAAAAATGTGTAGATGGATAGTAAATTGATTAAAAATATTTTAATTAAATATATTTTCTTTTAACTATATTTAACTTTTTAATTTATAATTTATTATAGAGGGGTAGTAAAGGGGTAATAAATAAATAAATAAAAATAGCCTCAACTCTCTTCACTCTTTCCCTGTCTGCGTTTTAGAAAAAAAAAAAAGAAAGTTGCCAGCCACCACTGGCAACATCACTTTAGGCCATTTTCAAGACCCCCAGAATATTTTGTTGTATGGATATATGAATATGCATGCAATATATCAAAAGAAAGATTGGACCCTCTGTTTTTTTAACAAAAAAAGGAAAAAAAGCAGTCTTATTCTAGCCTATTCTATTTTTTATCAACACTTTTGGGTTAAAGGAGTTGTTCACTTTTTAAAAAAAACTTTTGCTGATAATTTACTCACCCCCATGTCATCCGAGATATCCATGTCATTCTTTCTTCAGTCGAAAAGAAATTAAGGTTTTTGATGAAAACATTCCAGGAATTTTCTTCATATAATGCACTTTACTGTTGACCAAACTTTTCAAGATCTAAAAGACAGCTTCAGTGCAAACTGCAAACTGTTCAAAGGGCTTTAAACGATTCCAGACGATGAATAAGGGTCTTATCTAGCGAAATTTTAAAAAAAATAACAAAGTTAAGTTTTATAAGCTCAAATGCTCGCCTTGCTCTGTTCTGTGATGCACGTTCGTGACTCTCCTGTTCGAACTCGTTCATAAAAATGAACAAATGTTTTTCGAGTCATTTGGTTCATTCAACGAACGAAATGAATGAACTGACTCGGAAAAAGATTTGAACAGGAGAGTCGTGAACGCGCATCACAGACCAGAGCAAGGCGACCATTTGAGTTTATAAAACTTAAACTTTTTTTTTTTTTTTTTTTTTTTGAATGATCGATCGTTTCGCTTGATAAGACCCTTATTCATCGTCTGGAATCGTTTAAAGCCCTTTGAACAGTTTGCAGTTTGCACTGAAACCTTTAAACGTTTGGTTACCAGTAAAATGCATTATATGGAGAAAAATCCTGGAATGTTTTCATCAAAAACCTTAATTTATTTTCGACTGAAGAAGAAAGACACGGACGTCTTGGATGATATGGGGGTGAGTAAATTATCAGCAAAAGTTTTTTTTTTTTTTTTTTTTTTAAGTGAACTACTCCTTTAAGTTTCATAAAACAGCAACAGTTACAGCAAAAAGCTGAGAAAATCGCATATTTGTCAAAGACTACGTCTGGATGGGATTCAGAACAATGATCAAAACATTAGATGAGGTAGATCGAGTCCATCAACTTCCCCAAAGCTTAACAGTCCTAGAGCTCGTCCTGGGTCTGCATTTCATTCAGTGACATTAGACAGTTTTTATTTATATGCTCATGTTTTGTTTTTCTTAAAAATCATACTAAGGCACAGTAACTTCCCCTTATTGAGGAATCATTCTTTTATTTTGTACACAATTGTATTGTATTTTGTAATCAAAGAATTATGTGGTAAATGGTGTTGATATAGAGAGTGAATAACCGTGACTGTCATTTGGCTCAGTTTAGTGTTTCAGGTCAAGAAAATGTATCTTCTACATCTAAATTTTTCCCTTCTACTTGCATCAACATACTGTAGATGCAAGTACATGTGTTTTGACATTCATAACAATTGTTGTATTATAGTGCTTTGCAGTTGATGACCGTTTTATAGGTCTTAATGAATGATGGTGATGACATTTTGCAAGAGTTTTAAAATAGAGCTCTTAAAAGTTGACTCTGTTCCAATTGTTAATCTAAACCATCATCCAGGTGCTTATGCATTTGGTTTCCTCCATGTTTGTGAGTGAGTGACGTATTGAGGGCTGTAACGAGAGGACAACATGACCCACATTTACCAAGTGTCCCCTTTTACCCTTTATCCAGCAGGTTCTAACCCATCCATGACCTCTTTCCTCACCCCATCTCTCCCACACACACACACACTCACACACATATGCTCCTGTTGTCACCGTCACACCTGTCTCTCAGTCTCATGAAGCCATACAGGAACGTATAAACGTATGCTTGCTATTAAATTCTTCTTCTCATCAAATTTAATTTCTTTTTCTTTTTTCTTTTTTTTAAGTACAGGAAGGTTCCGTTCATTAACATTGGTTAATTAGACATCATGAACTAACAATGAACATTACTTAACAGCATTTATTGATTTTGGTTAATGTTAATTTATACATGTACTAACACATTTTTAAAGGTGTATTAAAGTGTGTTGCATAAATAAACATTATTTAATGTATTATGAATGAACATTAATTAATGAAGGAAAATGTATAAATGAACATTATCAAGATTAGAAATGCTGTAAAAAAGAAAATCAGTAGCCTAATAAATGCAATAAATTCACATGAAGTAGGTCGCCTCATGGACATCACATGACCAACCGACTAATCTTCTCTTTAACCACTCCGTCAAACAATTTCCAAGACAAGTCCGAAACAACTGCTATATTGGCCAATTAAAAATTACTGAGTGCATCTTTTTATAGGTCCATATGTCATTTTGCTACAGATTTAAAGCGGGAAGCTTTTGAGATAATAACATAATTCATATATGCCAGACCAAAAGTGATTTATTTTTTTTAAACTGACAGTACGCCTGACTTTATTGTTCCTCCGCAGAAACTTTCATCGCCGCCCCCATCAGTTTCTTCCTCTTTTGGATTTGTCTCATTCTAATGAATTGTTTCTCTGCAGTGTTTTCTGCGTCTCCCGTCTTCTCTCTTTGTCTCTGTCTGTCTCGCGCTCTGTTTTTCCCCCTCCATTTGTTCTTCTTTGCTTTCCCTTCATCGTAACAAATGCATTCTCTTGCTGTCAGGGCTCATTTAAATATTTGGGGTGAGAATGAGAATATATAAGAAGAGCGATATTAATATTTATTCTATTAGCCGAAGTGCTTAGGTTTGTAATTTTGCGCCGTCCCAAAAGCACTGTCTTAGATATGATGGATAGCACACCATAATTATGGACGTGAAAAAGTGCTGATGACAGCAGTACAGGCGAGAGGCCAGCAATGGATACGCCAGCAGAGCAAGGGTTAAAGCACACTCTCATCCTCTTCATTTCTCCCTCCCTCTGCTCTCTTTTTTCTGTCTGCCATTTCCCATGTTTTTATGTCCCGTTTCTTCTTTTGTTTGCTGGCCACATCCATTCACACCTCACCTGGATCACTCTTCTTTTGATTCTCCTACCTTTCCTCTCATCCCTCTATCACTCTGTCATTATTCTCATTTCCCAGCTCTTTGTCATAGCTCACACCACCATTCTATCTTTCTGTCTCTCTCTCTCGCTCTTTCTTTCTCACTGTCTCAGTAATGTAAAATGTGCTGACTCTTTCTGCTTTGTGGCCAGTAGAAAGCTCTTCTAATAGGCCCCAGAGACTTCCCAGCCTTTCTTAAATCAAGTGGAAAATTGTTAACTTGCACTGATATAAAGATGTTCCATCCACTTCTCTTTTTTTTTTCTCTCACACACTTCTCTTTTCCCTCTATTTCGCTGCTTTTATGTAAATTAAAATGTATGAGAGAGCATGGTTGGAGAGGATTTGGGCTTTTGTGTTTTCTTTGCTCTGATCATAGCCGTGAACATCAAAGTTAATGAGCCTTCTTAGTACTGCGTCCACATCCTATCCAATCAGTAGGATTTTCTTCTAATTAGATATGATTCCAAATAGCCAATCAACTTATAAGTTTATGAATTAATTAGTATAGGTTACACTTTTGTATGAAATTTATGCAAACCAAAGATTAAAATGCTGTCTGCGTCAAAGACTTCAAGCACTCTGTCAAATGTACATTTCTGATTGTATGATGACCCATCATAGTTTAATCTGTCCCACCACAGTTTTGGAGTGACCCTTAAAGATCACTAATGTTGTGTTTTGAGCCATTGCTTTGGCAAAGCAACTGTCGATCGAACAGAAAACTGGTCTAATTAAAAAGGTTGCGTTTACGCAAACAGCTACTAATTCGCGTCTCGGAACGGCTCCTTTCACACAGCTCCATCAATGCAAGTGTTGTGAGTTTAACGTGGATTTTTGGTTACTCTGGTATATCTAACTTAAGTTGCATGCATTTTGTTCTAGCATTATTTAATTTGTAGCAATTTTGCACTTTGACAGTAAGTTTGAGAGTAGCTTCCCCAACACTGAATTGATATCACCCATACTTCTCATATTGTAGCTTTCACTAATTTGAAAAAAACAAATGTTGGTGGGTGTGAATACATTTTAGGGATAGTTTTCCTAACAATTAAATTCATGTTGTCATCATTGAGGCCAATATTGGACCTAACTGCCCTTTCACTGTATGGAGGGGAAAAAATCCTCAGTTTTCACTTCTATCAGAAGTGTTCTTCTTTCAGAAGTGTGCTTTCTGTGTTCAGCAGAAGAAAGAAAGTCAGACAGGTTTGGAACGAGTAAATGAAGATTTTTTTTTTTTTGGGTGAACTAACCATGTTGGTCTGGCTTAAGTTGGTCTCATAAACCAGACTTTGGGTTCTTCTGGCCAGGAACTTCTCCCGCTTAAGAAGAGGGTGTTGTTTGTGTTTTTTATGTGACGAAAGACGAGGCAAACCCGTCAGGGCTTCCACGATAATATACTTCTATGCAACTAAGTGTTAGTCCTTGCAAACAATAGAGCTGCTGGCTCTACAAAAGATTATACAGACAGCAATGAGGACATCTGAATCTTTTTTACACTTAAAAAAACTCTTTAAAAACGTGCCCACCATGACTTTAGAATACAATAGCAGCCAACCAAGTCTGAAATTGGTGGGTTCAACCAGCTCTGGCTATCTTAGTGGTCAATATGCATCAAATTGACACCAGAGAGTAGACTATGGATGCAGTCAATGTTGTTGAATTATAAATTCCCTGGAGATGCCAGTACATTTCCCTACAAAACAGCCCGGGCCCATCCTAAACGCCATATTGACGATGCCATAGGGGCCCAACAAAACAAAGCCCTTTTTTTTTTACTTTTTTTTTTTTTGACATTTGCATCACTTAATTGCGCTCAGTGTGCATCTTTGAGTGCAACAATGCAAGATTTTTTTTTTTTTTTCTATCGGTGTGTACATTTTGTTTCCCTACAGTCGGAAGCCATTACATGCACTTTTGATGATGGTTTCTGTGTAGCACTATTTATGATGGTTTCTGTTATCTAAATTTCCTGTTGTATGTTGAAAACCTATAAGGTGCACACATGTGGAAAAATGAATTCTCGGTCAGCGCCACCTATCATGCAGCCGTGAATTAGATGAGGGCAATTAATCGTTTCACGCTCAGTGTGAAAGGGCCTTTACGCTGAATACATTATGAGCTAGTGAACAGTGATGTCGGTTCTATTTCTACTAAATATTTTGCCGCATGTCAAGATGACTTTATCAGTTGTCTGATTGGGAATTACTGGTATTCATATTTAGCTGTGATTGAAATGGATAACCAGTAACTAACATCATGAAAAAGGGGAAACTTTGAATTAAATGTAGACTTTTTGAGGGGGAAAGCATGTGGAACTTGGCATTTTCCCCATAAACTTTATTCAAAGATCAAGCGCATAAGTCTTAATTGTTCATATTGTCGTGAATATGAAAACAGAATCGGTAGAATTACTTACGATCAGATTATCCCACTGTACAGTGTTTGTAATTTCTCACAGTTTACACATTTGTTCTATTTGCCTTCACCGGACCTTTGAATGATTAAAGTGCGACATGGATGTTATCAGTCAAACAAGAAACAAATGGGTGTTTAAAAAAAGAAAGGTCCCAAATGCTCTTCTGAAATGGGGTGGAATTGAAATCGACTGAATTCAAGTGGCAAGGGATTTAGCAAATTGGGCCAATTAGCCATGAGTGTGGTGAGTGATGATGTTGTCTATAGAATGATTTAGGGGGCATTAAGAGACCCAGATTCATTGGGTGCGATAATCCAGCGACACTGGACTGTGTGTGTGTGTGTGTGTGTGTATATATATATATATATATAAAATATTCTTAAAGTGTTTCCTGTTTAACAGAAAATATAGCAAAAGCTGTCCTCTTGGACTTAAAAATTCCATAGCCACACTGCAGTTAGCGATAGAGTCTATGTTCCTTAAAGAGCCCTTATCATAGCATTTTGAAATGTTCCTATTTTGGTTTTAGGTGATCCTATGTATATTCGGTCATTTTAGGCCACTTATGGCTCTGACCTGATCCCTGTTTGGGGGGAGAAGGTCTCTGGGCGGTCTGCCCCAAGGGGTGACAGGGAGTCCACACTGTTCCCGGACACACGATCCTTCAGCCACCCTTTACTCCCACACACTTACAGACACACACTCTCTCACTCTCTCTCTCTATTTCTGGAGCAACTTGTCCCACACTCGCCTAGTCCCCCTCTCTCTCACTTATACACTTGTCTTGTGCTCCTCACCCCATAGTGGGGTATAATTAGCTCCTCTGACAGGTGGGAGGGATCGGGTCTCCAGAAGAATGAAGCTACCAATTTACGCCCAAATTACACAGGCACACAGACACTCTCACCTACTCTCACTTACACACACAAACACATGCTCACCTTCTCTCACTTATCAGATGCATGCGCCTACTGATGTGTGATCACACACCAACACTTACTTTTGCTAACTTCAGTGCACTCCTACTGAGTGTGGCACACATAAAAGCCTTACAGTGTCCCACATGCTCATAACCAACCCACAAAACATCCACTGTGAATCTGGGTATAAAGAAATAAAGCATTAAGAATTTTCTGCTCTCTTCACAGTGTAAGAAGAAACACACGCTGGTGTGTCCTGACTTCTCCAGCACCGGTGTGTGTCCACGTGGATCCAAATGCAAGCTGCACCACAGACAGAGTGTGAAACGCACTGGCTCTAATGCAAGCTTTGGACCGGCTAAGAAAGCCCGCACCAGAGACATTATAAAGAGGTCAGGAAGAGGAACTAATCCCACATTGGCCTTTTCAATTCTGAATTGCCATCTGTACTGTATAGAAGTGCTCTCTTTCCACTTTCTGCACTGTAGTTATAGCTCAAACAGTCATAAATATGTTATTATTGTTGATCATATTATTATTATTTACTTCACTATATTACTATTATTTATAGGGAAGACCTGATTAACCATAGCCACGTTTCCACCGAAATTACCTGGAACAATTTGTCCCAGGAACTTTTTTTCCCCCAGACCTGTAGCTGTCTGTGTTTCCATGGTACTTCTAAAGTACCATGAAGATTAGGCAAATTAAGGCCCATTCACACTAAGAATGATAACTTTAAAGATAACTATATGAGTGCCCAGACTAGCGGACGATATATTTCTGTTTATTCTAATCGCGTGTTTGTGTGCCACTTTGAATGCTCGAGCTTGTTACAGCAGGATGTATTTTGATTGCCTGTCAATGTTTTTATCATTCATCAGCTGGATAAAATCGTTTTCTGAAAGTGATTCCAACTATATTGTTTCTCTGTGCCGTTATCTTGATAGCTGTGGTGTGAACTCTGCTATTCTTTTATATTGAGAATGATTTTTATAAATATTATCTTGTTATAAATATGTTATCTTTACGTCACCTCTAGTCCGGTGATGTAGGACTCTTCAATTCCCACTGCATAAAAGCTTTATAAAGCCTGAACCTCGTCGTCAGCCCATCTTTCGTATTTTTTGTAAAAAATTCATTGTTGAATTCTGTCTCGCATTGCCGCACACACAGGCATTCATAATGGCACATAGCGAGTTTCACACTGTGTGTATGTGTGTGTGTGTGTGTGTTTGTTTGTTTGTTTGTTTGTTTGTTTGTTTGTTTGTTTTTATCAAAGGAAATTCAACAGGTGCCAGTCTACCAGCTTTAGGCTACCATTAGAATGTTATAAAATATACTAGGCTATCAGAGAATCTCTCCTCAACCATTTAGCGGTTATTAAATCTGAGGAAATCACAGGATACGGCCAAATGATTGGATACAGAATGATGCACTTAAAAAAGTATCCAGAACATATTTACGGTGAGGGAGACAGAACGGTTACTGTTGTGTTCTCGACCCAGATAGTATTGCCTAGACGAGCACGAAAACACCTCAAAAACACTGAATAAGCACCTGTGTAGAATTTTGTTGAAAGCCCAAATAAAAGTAAGCTTCTATTTTGTGTTGATCCATGGCAGTTCGACTTCACAAGTGCATTTATTTACACACACACACACACACACACACTGAGCTAGTGGACGCGCACTGTTATGAATGCACACTTCTATTATCGTAATGTTTTGACTTTATTCTCGAAACTTTTCGACTTTATTCTCGAAACTTTTCGACTTTATTCTCGAAACTTTTCGACTTTAATTTGGAAATTTTTCATCTTTAATCTAAAAATATTTCGACTTTAATCTCAAAATATTTCGACTTTAATCTCAAAACTTTTCGACTTTAATCTCGAAACATTTCGACTTTAACATTTCGACATTTATCTCGAAACATTTTGACTTTGATCTCGAAATATTTCGACTTTAATCTCGAAATGCTAGATTTTTTAATTAATTTTTTTACAGATTTTTTTTTTTTTTTTTTTTACCACCCCAAAAGGTGGTAAAAAAAAAACTCCGACCCCAAAACCACCCCAAAGTCCCTAGTTCCTGGGGAAAGTTCCTGCGGTAGAAACGCGGCAAATGCAAATATCCCATGAGCACGATCATTAAAAATCATTGAAAATATAATGAAATTAAACAAATGAAATCTGTTTCTTCATTGTAATGATATGTGTTTTGCCTTTTCAGTACGGAGGAAGTTACAGAGTCCATACAGGCAGATGAGGGCTCATCCTCGTCGGGTCCTGAGAAGCTGCCCTCCTTCATATCTTTGTCCAGCTCTCCTGACATGTCAGAGAACCCTGATTCCCCAAAGATCCCTCCTGCGGCAGGCTTACAGGCCAAAGGTGTGTACTGTATTTGAACAGAAGGTTAGATTTAAATAATAATAACAATAACATACAGTAGATGAGATGCATACATTGTCACTACAAAGTATTTAAATACTTAAGCTACTTAATATACAAATATTATTGAAATAGTTAAGTGTATCCAAGTGGCACTTTAAAGAAAGATAGCAAATCATTCACAAACATAGGTTTATTGGGTTTTCGTTGAGAATTGTGTTAAAAAAGTATTTGGGCACATAGTGATGACAACTACACCTGTTGTTACCCTGCTTGGACACCTATGTGAAACTGAGAGGAAATTACTTCATACACCCACTAAACATTGGAGTTACTGGTCAAATAAAGTTAGCTCTATGAAAAGGTATTACATGATTTGTTTGTAGATGCCATTTGGATTGATGTTTGTTACTAATGCATTTAAATTGCATGAAGTGTGTGTGGGTGTGTGTGTGTGTGTGTCTCTTTTTTAATAGTCCTTTTTAAGCATGGCTTAAGTGTTCAAATACTTTTTGGTCTCACTGTATATATAAAGAGTAAGGAGGTAATAAATATTTCTGGAGTAAATAGTTATTTAATGCGCAGCGACAGGGTTAATAATATCGAGGGGGGTGATATTATTTAAGAGTGGACTACATGAGGTAAATAATACTTACAGAGGGGTTACTAATATTTAGGTTTGTTGTTAAGGACAGGCACAGCTGAAGCTGGTATGCCAGTCTGACTGATAGAGGATTAGAGGAAAGGGGCCCCTATATCCTCACACACACACACACACACACACACCAGCTGTACCCTGTGGAACACTGTCTTCCTCTCTTCACACTCAATAAGACAAACCTTATACACTGCCTTTAAGCAAACTCATGCAAGAAGAACTTCATTTTGTTTTCTCCTTTCCATGCTTTCACACTTCCTTTCTTGAATTAGTTACTGCAGAACAGAAACCACTGTGATTAACCTCTGACCTTGTGTGTTTTCACACGCATGGACGTTCTGAAGCATGGCATTGGCTCTTTCTCTTCTCTATATGTAAACATGTAAACGTTTAACTCCTGTTTGCTCTATTTTTGCTCTGTTTTTTTTAGCTCATGTTCATGCATCTTTGCTTTCTATTCTCAAAGCTTTCATGAGTGATGGCAAGTTTATTTCTCTGTCACGTCTGCATATTTATACAAATCTGTGCTTGTTGTGCATACACACTTCCTATTTCTCTGATGCCAAGTTCCAGATCAGTTCCCCACTGGGATCATTGATGACAGCCCTGTGTCTCAGAATAGCACAGGTGCCCACCAGACCACCATGGCCTTTCACATGTCACTTTCTCATCCTGTAGCCTGAAATCATCTGCTACATACTGTACAGACTGAACAGTTGCGTCTCTCAAAGGGAATTTGACTTTTCTGATTCAGTTCAACGATTCCTTAGTGGTTCTGTCAATATGCATCTTGGTCATTTTTAAGACGAAACCATGGATAATGTTTGGCAAACAATACTTTCTGCATTCCTTATCCTCAGAAGTATATGTTGTCAAATTGTTTTAGATTTCAACAAAACCATAATCGGATTCAACCCTTCAATTTGTTTAGTTTTTAAACAAACCAATAAGGCTTGACAAAGTTTACTTTTCTAATTAAATAAGTTTGAATTTGAATCATTCATTTCTTCGTTGATTTGAGTTTTTTTGTTGTGATCAGATTGTATTTGTAATTCATACCTCCTGTTTGCAGCCTCAATTTAAATACAGGAATTTAATTGGAATTTAAATCGCATTCTATTCTGAGGCAAACATCCGTGATCATTATGACAGCAGCTCTGATGCTTAAAGGGGTGGTTTACTGCTTTTTTTTCTTTGCATGATTGTGTTTATGGGGTGCAATATAACACGTATTCGTGGTTTTTCTTTTTTAAAAGTCTTAATTTTCATAAATTTCACCTTTATTGTAAGCCGCTTTCTCCTCTGTCATTTGAACAACTGGTTGACTTCCTGATTCTATGAAACCACTCCCTCAGAAACAGGCAATGGGCTCAGATTGGTTAGTTTGGGCCGGTGTGTTGTGATTGGCTAAACTGTAGTGCACATTGTCCGGGAACTTCACGCCCATTACCTTTACGGGCGAAGTTGCACGTGTTGTTCATGTCAAATGTAAATAATGGTGTCGATACTGCAGTATCAGTATGAGCCAGAATCAGACCCAAAAAGCGGCGATGAAGAGAGGCAAGCAGAACCTCACCACTCACGGCTCTTACAAAACATTTCTGAATGATAATTTGCCTAAATTATTTATTTATTTTTTTACTTTATTCATGTTTTACAGAATAGCATCGAACTGACTGGCTTCTATATACACAAACAGCTTTGGCACTGGTTTACGTTCCTGATCAAATCGAAAAGTAACGCCATAAAGTATATATAAATGAAAAATAGATTTACAAAATTAGTACATACATATTCAGGTCCAACATTTTTGTACGCGTTTGTCGTAGACACAAAATAGCATAACTAAGTGGATATAAAGCCGGCGCTGGCATTTGCTGGCAAAACTAAAACATTATGTCTGAAATTATACATGCAAATACATTTAAAATGAATAAGTCTTAGCCTAATTACAGGTTGTGGCCCAACAAATCCTGCCTCTAGTTTTAAAGTTGGAACTGCTTCATGTTTTATTTACAGTTTCTTGTTGAATCCAGAATTGAATTCGTGGAGATTCTGGAAGCTGTCTTTTGAAAAATGCGCAGCACAGAGAGCTACGATTGTAATTTTCAGGAACAAAATCAAACATAAATTGTATCCATTGTTGACGAACTACAACGCCCGCGGGAAGCTCGAACACAGAAGACCTGACAGCTGGGTGAAAATAACGCACTTTCGATGAGTCACATAAATATGGCCATGGCTTTTTTGCATATTCCGGAGGGAGGGTTGATGTAAATGTATGGGTTAATGACGTCTAAAACCCGTTGTAGTCCACATTTGAGTCATTTTTGTAGCCATTAAACTTCCTGATTTTTAAAAGACGATTCATTGAACTTTCAGCGCTGCAACTTTGCAGATACTGTTCATGCACCAACAGCAACATTACACACTATTTAACATTTTAACAATCTAACACACATATTACGTTTTCTATCTACATCGGCTGTAAACAGATGCTCCAGAACCAGTACTTAAACTGGAAGGCATTCAAATCATTTGTTTATGTGTGCGTGTGCATGCGTTTGTATGGGTCCAGGTAAATTCTACGTTATAGAATGCAAAATATCCCCACAAAGATGGCAATATATGAAATCCTTGTCCTTGTGGAGACATCTTTTGGTCTCTTATGAGCTTATAAATCATGTTTTTGAGATGTTTTTTGAAAATGTAAAAATGCAGAAAGGTTTCTGTGATGTTTAGAAATGGTATAAGCAGATAGAATATACAGCTTGTACATTATAAAAATCATTATGTCTGTGGAATGTCTCCATATAACATGATAACCCAACGTGTGTGTTTGTGTGTGTCTTGAACTCTTGATTCTCACCTATAGTGAGGTTCCAAGCCACACAGACTCGCACTAAGAGCAGTTAATTGTTACTAATGACTGTGTAGCTCTCACTCTAAAGATTGTGGCCTTCCAGACAAACTTCTCTCTGCTTTGCATAAATTAGCCCAGAATCTATGCATCACTGCCTGCATCTTCTCCTTTCCCCTTCGCTCTGTGTGCTATCACTCACCCTGAGACAATCACACACTCATGTGTCACTCCTCTATCAGTAAAAACAAGTGATAGCTACTCCTGTCATTACGTTGCAGGTGTTATTTATTTCTTGTCTGTCTCTTGTTTTTCCAAACAAGAAAACTTCACTTTTAGCATCAGTTACTGCTGTATAACCAAAAAGCAATCACAACTCACTCCCTTGAGTACATGAAATAAACTCTTACGTTATGGGTAACATGTTGTTTCTTTGTGGAAATGTTCTTCTCCTTTCTTCTCTCTGTCACAGGAAAGACACTGCATATCAAGCCACGGTTCTTGTCTTCAACACCAACAGAACCCTCGCCAAAGGAGGGCTAATGGTGGGTGTTTTAATCAGTAATGAATAATTCAACTTTTTTTTTTAACTTAACTTTTTTATTTTAGAAATAAGAAATTGACTCCGCCTCTCTTGAACAGTTTACAAAAACCTCTGTACATTAGACGTTCACAGCTATTTTTTGGTATCAAATCATCGTTTCAAGAATTCCAAGAATTGATTATATAGATTTCTTGGAATATGTGCGTAACTATTCACAATTACAGAATATATTCATTCTAATCAAATACTGTTCTGCAAAAAACTGGGTTTTTTTGCTGACGTTTACATTCGAAGAGAATGGAGTTAGTTTCGAAGTGTAAAGTTATTCTCAGGGGCTTTTAAAACGGCGTTTATGAAGTGGTTTGTTGTGCAAAGAATTAGTTTTATCATTTAGAATGTAAGCTTGTGAAAATGTATTTTCAAAGAATGGAAAACTACTTAATAAAATTGCTTTGTGATTCCTGCGAATTCATCTCTCTTTATTTGTGAGCATGTTTGCCTACTAAAATCATGACTAAAGAAGAAACGCTTCAGTTTAAAGTATTAAACTAAAGTATCATCGCACACCACTTCACTCCCATGTTGTTCTCTGAATAACAATGTTTAGCGTGAAAAGTATCGGTATATGTGTTGTAAAGCAGGTGTGTGTAAAGGACATCGCTCATGAGTGTGTCTGTCACTGTAATTGAGTCTTAAGGAATCTATTGGAAAAGAAGAAAAAAACGTAACGCCTCCCTTACACTCTTCAAAACTCATTTTTCTTCTCCTCTCACTTTTTCCTCTCTAACTGCTGTCTGACCAAATCCATCACAACTAATTTCTGACAACGTCATTTTCCTTTTCTTCTCCCTGTCTTGTCCTAAAATGTGCATTTGATTGAGGATCCGTTCTTAGATGAGCCTGCCTCTTGCACTCCTCCTCTCCCTCTTCTCCGTCGGGTAATGTAATTAGGATGTTGGGTGTTAAACAGTGGTACAGAGAGGATGATGGGAGCTGTAATCCCTTGAACGCCCCTCACTGTGCGGAGACTGCCGATATTAAGACTATTAATGCTCCGTTGAACCAGGGCCTCGTGCTCCGTGCTCTGTGACAAACGACTGGCGGTCGCGACGGGAAACCTGGTTAACCGTCGCCGGCAGCAACGACAGGGGGCATTAATACACCGTGGCGAGGGTCTCGCTGCGGAACACGACAAGCCTGCCGCCGTGTTAACGAGATAAAGGCTGCGCCCATGATGCGAGCCACGTTTACGATGACATCGAGAGATGGTGGGAAGGATAACACTCCTTCATTTGACTTCTCTGTCTATCTTTCTCCCCTGTTTAATCGTTCATGCAGGGAGGAATACTTCACAAGAATGTATGTTGATATGGGTGTTGTGAAATCAACTAAAGTTCTCATACATCATCCAACCTCGAATTTATCTTTTTTGCATTGCAGCTCTTGGTTTTAGATTTTTTGTTTGTTTGTTTGTTTGTTTGTTTTTCTTTTAAAGGAATGTCCTGTGTCCAATACAGGTTAAAGGGTTTACCCAAAAATTTAAATTCTGTCTGATCGTTTCAACCTAAATGAGTTTCTTTGGTCTGTGTGCACAACAGGTATTTTGTTTAAATAACATAAAATAACTGATATATTGATACATTTTGGTTTCTGGTCCCCATTTTCTTTTGTATTTTTTCCCTACTATGGAAGGCAATGGAGACCAGCAACTGTTTGATTACCAACATTGTCAGAATATCTTCTTTTGTGTTCAACAGAACAAATTGTCTCAGGTTTAGAACAAGTAAGTGATGACAGAATTTCAGAATTTTTTATTTTTGGGTGAACTATCCCTTTAACCTAAAATGACTTGGCATAAAGTTGATTACTATATATATATATATATATATATATATATATATATATAGTAATCAACTTTATGCCAAAAATATATATATATATATATATAATTTTTCTTTTTAATCTCCTTTTCATGGAAAAAAGTGACACTTATATTAGAAGTGCATGGGGTAAACGCTCTGTTTAAAAAAAGGTTTCTTTAAATTAAGTGCAATCAATGTAAATGTTTGTCATTTCAACTTAAATTATTTTTTTTTAAATGAGTTGAATCTTGTACAACTCTTGTATAACTTAAAATTCATTTATTTTGATGAGTTAAAGCAATGTAAAAACATGATATCTTACTTATTGATCATATAATGTTTTACAAGTGTGTTTAAACTTTAAAATGCTCACTGTTTTTTTAAAAAAAATATAGCCACAAGATGTAAACAATATGCATGTTACATGGTTTAAGTTTGATTTTCTCACTTACTAACCATAGCTGTGTAAAGTTAAATCCAGTTTTACAACTTTGTTGTCTAAATGTAATTCATAAAACACTAAAATAATCATTAAAATGTCAATTTAAACAACTGTATAACTCAAATAATACATGTTTAAACACAGAGTTTCATGTAATGCTTTTATAAAATAAGCTTCACATTTGTAAGTGCCTCAATGTAAGCTTTTTTAATAAATAAAACAAAGGACAAAGTACTTTGCATCCATTAAAGTTTCTCAAATAATTCAATGTTATTTTTTCTTCTTTATTCGTTCAATCAATGAGATTCCTGATGAGTCTTAATTATGAAAAATATTCATTAACCTTCATTTAGATCACATTTCACCACATTGAATGAAATGGACAGACTTAGAACTTTTGTTAAGTAAAGTCATAACCCTATAGATGCCAAACGATAGGTTGCTTTAACTTAATACTTTTGTACAGGAGGGCGTCCAGGAAAAGATTATGCGTATTCATGATGCTCTTTAACTATGGTCTCATACCAGTTTCTGTTATCTGCATGGGAAGAGAAAGAGAAATTCATGGAGCAATCACTCTTTCTTTTCTCACCCTCCCTTTCCCTCTCGTTCCCTCGCTCTGACGGCGAGGATGTAAGTGCCTTAGACAGATGTCTGCTGCCGCTTGTCTCAAAGCTCAACGCGAGCTGCTGAGCTCGGCAAACTCTAATTAAGATCAATATTTCAATTTTTAGTAAAAGCGCATGTGAAAGAGAATGAGGAGGGGAGTGAGAGGGAAAGAAGGAAAACACATTCACATTTTTCCGACGACAATCTCACTTGAATGAGAAAAAAGGAAAGAATGAAAAGGTCAAGTGTAATTTTTCTCTACCTCAATAGATCGCCTATAGGCATAAAAAAGACAAACTTGTTACAGCTCAGCAAAGAGTTCAACCCATCAATAAAGATCATACTTCCACTGCAAGAAGTCATTAGTATAACTGTCTTCTGTCCCTTTTTTTCATACTGCTCGCTTTCTCCCATCTTTCTGTTTGGGCTTCATTTCTGTTTACCTTTTTGCCGGGTTTTTTTTATTATTTTTGTCTTCTTCCATTGCTAAAGCTCCAAGTTGTGGTACATTTTTTTGGGGTGGGAGGGGGGGTTTACTTGAAGGAATTCATCAAATGGTCCTTCTTTTTTCTTCTCTTTAAAGTCACCATGAAATCAAAATGGGCAATTCTTGTTTTACTTTTTCCTCTTGCAAAGATATCTCTTCTCTGCTGACATGTTTACGGGCGCAAGGGCAGGACGACCTGTCACTTACATGACATCACATCAATAGCAAATGATCCAATCAATTCCTGATGAACAAAATCAAGTGCATTTTTTTTTTCTTTTTGAGAAGCTGTTTCACTCAGATGTATCACTATAAGAAAGATAAGACTATTGCATCTTCTGTTTCATGCCACGTCATCACTTAACATGCTCTTTTCTGTCCTCTAGCTCTCTCTAACTCACTTTTTTTTTTTTTTGCTGAGAACTTCAGAGAAGTTTGTATACTTGTTTGTTTGAATGTAGTCAAATGATTACTGCTGAGTCTTTGAATGGGCATTTGTGAGATTTTGAGGCCTACAAAAACCTCCTTTCCAAACCTGCTTCCGATAACCCCTACTCCACCTCGCACCTCTCAACTATTTTGGCTAAAGACGGGTTAACCAGACAAATCCGTCTCAGTCGTTTTCGCACATATCTAGTCAAAAACCCCCTTCTCTCTTTCAAACTATCATACTCTTTCTCCTTGGACGTGCTGATGTCCATTTTGCTTAAATCGGTAGAACTGCACAAGCAGCTAACTCCCAATATGCAAAGGCACAATGAAAGCCCTGACTTCAAAATTTATGTCTCAAGCCCTCGGCCACATCCACACCCACCCCATCTCCGCTCACTTGAATGGACGATGGCAGATCTTCTTAAATGTGGCATTTTCAAAGCGGACTGCTTAGCTTGGACTTTGGGGTCCACTCATGCTTATTTGATAAAACCCCCATAATGACTTAGCGCACCTTAAACTTCAAATACCTTGATATGATTTGTCCCGTCCTCTTAGCCCCATCCCCACCACCCCCCACACTTTTCTTTTTTCCTTCCGTTGGCAGATTTGAGCCTCAAGCGTGTCTGTATTTCACTCATTGGCACCCGGAAAGAAAGTCTTACCATGTCACATAAAGTTAGC
Organism: Pimephales promelas; assembly: GCF_016745375.1. Next base: position 21,091,422 of record NW_024121099.1, on the reverse strand, counting down.
AAAGGTCTCAGATGTAGTAAGAAGCAAGTTATGCAGCAGATTTCAGTATTGATACTTACATGTATAATTATGTATTTAATTATGTAATTATTACAATTTTAAAAAAGTATTGAATGTGGTCATAAAAAGTGAATTGTGGTTTTGGCAGTTCAATGCAATTCACTGTAAGTAAATGATAAGACAATTTGTTTTTACTTCCAAAAAAGAATAAATTTAACCGTATTTTACTGAGAAATTATAAGAAATAGGGTTACATCTATTACAGTTTCCCAGTACTAAGAGAACTTGCTGTTAAACAGTTAACTGGGTTTTACTGTAGCGTTTTTACAATCTTTTACAGTTAAAATTGGATTCTTTAATTATTTATTTATGTATTTACAGACCTGTCAAATACATAAAGTTATTAAGTCTACTCATTATGATTTTTCTATCTCTCTTATCTGCCTCTCCTATCAGATATTGATCCATATTCCATGGCATACACTGCAATAAGGAGCTGGCCTCGCATATAGTGTTAGACTGACCCTCATCTTTGGGTAGCTACTTCCTTCATCAGAGGACTGGCTCCTCTGATTAAGACATATGCTGTGGTGATGAAGGCGCGCGCTGCGTGGGGCTTAATTATTTGTCGATCCGCGCAGATGAGTCGAGATGCAATTAGAGGTTAATTGCGAAAGAAATCCGGAGCGTGGCTGGCACTGGCGTGGCGGATCATAATTAACTCACCCGCACAAATTGCGCATTTTTTCCCTATCCGGCGGAAATGTGGATTGATTTTATTGCTGGATCACGCGTTATTGAGTTCATCACCGCCTATAGGTCATAAGCGGGGAGGAAAGTTGCGTGTGTGTTATCCTATCAGATCAATACACTGAATGACTGCTCAGGGTTACGGCACATCGAGGAGGAAATATGCAGTTTAATACATAATTATCTAATCAATTTAACTTTAAACGGTCTGTCAAAACACACTGGGGATTTTTTATATAATTGTTGTGATATCTCTCCTGGATTCTGAACGATATGGTTGGTTTTAATATAAATAAATTATTGTTAAAAAAAATAATTATTGTAAAAAGAAAGGCTACGATGATGTGTGAAATAGTTAATTAGTTAGGCCTACTTATAGTTAAAAGCACATTTAAATTATTTAAAATGATAAAATAAATTAGCAAGCGAGGTTATGACTTTCCTTCCTAACATGTCTATTAATTTTCTTCTGATTGTAAGATATTGCTCATAAGACACTCATGACTTTTAGTTTTGGAATGAAAAGTTGAACTTTTTAAATCAATGTAGGCTAAATATTTCGTAATTTAATTAGCCTGGCGACAATAAATGTATTTCTGTCTAAATTAATTTCAAATATTAAATGTAGGCTAATTATAGATATTGTTCATGCAATCCGTTTTATGAATGTGTTTTTAAGTCATCTCTAAAACATTTGTGTTGATAACGTCTAAGAAGCGTTTGCTCCTTTCTAAATAAACATTTTCTAAGTAAGACGAGCTGGGCTATCGGCTATTGCCTTTCCTCGCGCTCACCTTCAGCATGCGTTTGCAGGAGAGA